>CAMAOC010000124.1:0-144110 GCA_945859555.1 Megachile ligniseca | reverse complement strand
TAATAGTAATAAGGATAAACATAACAGTTATAGTGCTAATAATACTAGTAATAAGGATAATAATAACAGTTATAGCGACAATAATAATAGTAATAAGGACAATGATAATAGTTATAAGGATAGTAATAACAGTTATAAGGATAAAGAGAAGAGTAATAGGGATAGTAATAATAGAATAAGGATAATAATAACAGTCATAGCGATAATAATAATAGTTATAGCGATAATAATAATAGTTATAAGGGTAATAATAATAGTAATAAGCATAATAATAATAGTTATAAGGATAGAGACAAGAGTTATATGGATAGTAATAATAGAATAAGTATAATAATAACAGTCATAGCGATAATAATAATAGTAATAAGGATAATAATAATAGTTATAAGGATAATAATAATAGTTATAAGGATAATAATAATAGTTATAAGGATAAAGAGAAGAGTAATAGGGATAGCAATAATAGAATAAGCATAATAATAACAGTTATAGCAATAATAATAATAGTAGTAAGGATAATAATAACAGTTATAGCGATAATAATAATAGTAATAAGTATAATAATAGTTATAAGGATAAAGAGAAGAGTAATGGGGATAGTAATAATAGAATAAGGATAATAATAACAGTCATAGCGATAATAATAATAGTAGTAAGGATAATAATAACAGTTATAGCGATAATAATAATAGTAATAAGCATAATAATAATAGTTGTAAGGATAAAGACAAGAGTAATAGGGATATTAATAATACAATAAGGATAATAATAACAGTCATAGCGATAATAATAATAGTTATAGCGATAATAATAATAGTTATAAGGGTAAAGACAAGAGTAATAGGGATAGTAATAGTAGAATAAGGATAATAATAACAGTCATAGCGATAATAATAATAATAGTAAGGATAATAATAATAGTTAAAGTGCTAATAATAATAGTAATAAGCATAATAATAATAGTTATAAGGATAGAGACAGGAGTAATAGGGATAGTAATAATAGAATAAGGATAATAATAACAGTCATAGCGATGATAATAATAGTAGTAAGGATAATAATAATAGATATAGCGATAATAATAATAGCAATAAGGATAATAATAATAGTTAAAGTGCTAATAATAATAGTAATAAGCATAATAATAATAGTTATAGGGATAGAGACAGGAGAAATAGGGATAGTAATAGTAGAATAAGGATAATAATAACAGTCATAGCGATAATAATAGTAATAAGGATAATAATAATAGTTATAGCGATAATAATAATAGTAATAAGGGAAATAATAATAGAATAAGGATAATGATAACAGTCATAGCGATAATAATAATAGTAATAAGGATAATAATAATAGTTATAAGGATAGAGACAAGAGTAATAGGGATAGTAATAGTAGAGTAAGGATAATAATAACAGTCATAGCGATAATAATAGTAATAAGGATAATAATAATAGTTTTAGTGCTAATAATAATACTTTTAGTGCTAATAATAATACTTTTAGTGCTAATAATAATAGTAATAAGCATAATAATAATAGTTGTAAGGATAAAGACAAGAGTAATAGGGATATTAATAATACAATAAGGATAATAATAACAGTCATAGCGATAATAATAATAGTTATAGCGATAATAATAATAGTTATAAGGGTAAAGACAAGACTAATAGGGATAGTAATAATAGAATAAGTATAATAATAACAGTCATAGCGATAATAATAATAGTAATAAGGATAATAATAACAGTTATAGTGGTAATAATAATAGTAATAAGCATAATAATAATAGTTATAAGGATAGAGACAAGAGTTATATGGATAGTAATAATAGAATAAGTATAATAATAACAGTCATAGCGATAATAATAATAGTAATAAGGATAATAATAATAGTTATAAGGATAATAATTATAGTTATAAGGATAAAGAGAAGAGTAATAGGGATAGTAATAATAGAATAAGGATAATAATAACAGTTATAGCAATAATAATAATAGTAATAAGGATAAACATAATAGTTATAGTGCTAGTAATAATAGTGATAAGGATAATAATAATAGTTATAGCGATAATAATAATAGTAATGAGGATAACAATAATAGTTATAGAGATAATAATACTAGTAATAAGGATAATAATAACAGTTATAATGATAATAATAATAGTTTTAGTGCTAATAATAATAGTAATAAGCATAACAATAATAGTTATAAGGATAAAGACAAGAGTAATAGGGATAGTAATAATAGAATAAGTATAATAATAACAGTCATAGCGATAATAATAATAGTAATAAGGATAATAATAATAGTTATAAGGATAATAATAATAGTTATAAGGATAAAGAGAAGAGTAATAGGGATAGTAATAATAGAATAAGGATAATAATAACAGTTATAGCAATAATAATAATAGTAATAAGGATAAACATAATAGTTATAGTGCTAGTAATAATAGTGATAAGGATAATAATAATAGTTATAGCGATAATAATAATAGTAATGAGGATAACAATAATAGTTATAGAGATAATAATACTAGTAATAAGGATAATAATAACAGTTATAATGATAATAATAATAGTTTTAGTGCTAATAATAATAGTAATAAGCATAACAATAATAGTTATAAGGATAAAGACAAGAGTAATAGGGATAGTAATAATAGAATAAGTATAATAGTAACAGTCATAGCGATAATAATAACAGTAGTAAGGATAATAATAATAGTTTTAGTGCTAATAATAATAGTAATAAGCATAACAATAATAGTTATAAGGATAAAGACAAGAGTAATAGGGATAGTAATAATAGAATAACGATAATAATAACAGTCATAGCGATAATAATAATCGTAGTAAGGATAATAATAATAGTTATAGCGATAATAATAATAGTAATAAGCATAATAATAAAAGTTATAAGGATAGAGACAAGAGTAAAAGGGATAGTAATAGTAGAATAAGGATAATAATAACAGTCATAGCGATAATAATAGTAATAAGGATAATAATAATAGTTATAGCGATAATAATAATAGTTATAGCGATAATAATAATAGTTATAAGGATAAAGACAAGAGTAATAGGGATAGTAATAATAGAATAAGGATAATAATAACAGTCATAGCGATAATAATAATAGTAAGGATAATAATAATAGTTATAGCGATAATAATAATAGTAATAAGCATATTAATAATAGTTATAAGGATAGAGACAAGAGTAGTAGGGATAGTAATAGTAGAATAAGGATAATAATAACAGTCATAGCGATAATATTAATAGTTATAGCGATAATAATAATAGTAATAAGGATAATAATAATAGTTATAAGGATAAAGAGAAGAGTAATGGGGATAGTAATAATAGAATAAGGATAATAATAACAGTCATAGCGATAATAATAATAGTAGTAAGGATAATAATAACAGTTATAGCGATAATAATAATAGTAATAAGGATAATAATAATAGTTGTAAGGATAAAGACAAGAGTAATAGGGATATTAATAATAGAATAAGTATAATAATAACAGTCATAGCGATAATAATAATAGTAATAAGGATAATAATAATAGTTATAAGGATAGTAATAACAGTTATAAGGATAAAGAGAAGAGTAATAGGGATAGTAATAATAGAATAAGGATAATAATAACAGTCATAGCGATAATAATAATATAAGTAAGGATAATAATAACAGTTATAGCGATAATAATAATAGTAATAAGCATAATAATAATAGTTGTAAGGATAAAGACAAGAGTAATAGGGATATTAATAATACAATAAGGATAATAATAACAGTCATAGCGATAATAATAATAGTAGTAAGGATAATAATAATAGTTATAGCGATAATAATAATAGTAATAAGCATATTAATAATAGTTATAAGCATAGAGACAAGAGTAATAGGGATAGTAATAGTAGAATAAGGATAATAAAAACAGTCATAGCGATAATAATAGTAATAAGGATAATAATAATAGTTATAGCCTTAATAATAATAGTTATAGCGATAATAATAATAGTAGTAAGGATAAAGACAAGAGTAATAGGGATAGTAATAGTACAATAAGGATAATAATAACAGTCATAACGATAATAATAATAGTTATAGCGATAATAATAATAGTTATAAGGATAAAGACAAGAGTAATAGGGATAGTAATAATAGAATAAGGATAATAATAACAGTCATAGCGATAATAATAATAGTAGTAAGGATAATAATAATAGTTATAGCGATAATAATAATAGTAATAAGCATATTAATAATAGTTATAAGGATAGAGACAAGAGTAGTAGGGATAGTAATAGTAGAATAAGGATAATAATAACAGTCATAGCGATAATATTAATAGTTATAGCGATAATAATAATAGTAATAAGGATAATAATAATAGTTATAAGGATAAAGAGAAGAGTAATAGGGATAGTAATAATAGAATAAGGATAATAATAACAGTCATAGCGATAATAATAATAGTAGTAAGGATAATAATAACAGTTATAGCGATAATAATAATAGTAATAAGCATAATAATAATAGTTGTAAGGATAAAGACAAGAGTAATAGGGATATTAATAATACAATAAGGATAATAATAATAGTTATAGCGATAATAATAATAGTAATAAGGATAATAATAATAGTTATAAGGATAGTAATAACAGTTATAAGGATAAAGAGAAGAGTAATAGGGATAGTAATAATAGAATAAGGATAATAATAACAGTTATAGCGATAATAATAATATAAGTAAGGATAATAATAACAGTTATAGCGATAATAATAATAGTAATAAGCATAATAATAATAGTTGTAAGGATAAAGACAAGAGTAATAGGGATATTAATAATACAATAAGGATAATAATAACAGTCATAGCGATAATAATAATAGTTATAGCGATAATAATAATAGTTATAAGGGTAAAGACAAGAGTAATAGGGATAGTAATAATAGAATAAGGATAATAATAACAGTCATAGCGATAATAATAATAGTAGTAAGGATAATAATAATAGTTATAGCGATAATAATAATAGTAATAAGCATATTAATAATAGTTATAAGCATAGAGACAAGAGTAATAGGGATAGTAATAGTAGAATAAGGATAATAATAACAGTCATAGCGATAATAATAATAGTAGTAAGGATAATAATAACAGTTATAGCGATAATAATAATAGTAATAAGCATAATAATAATAGTTGTAAGGATAAAGACAAGAGTGATGGGGATAGCAATAATAGAATAAGTATAATAATAACAGTCATAGCGATAATAATAATAGTAATAAGGATAATAATAATAATAGTTATAAGGATAGTAATAACAGTTATAAGGATAAAGAGAAGAGTAATAGGGATAGTAATAATAGAATAAGGATAATAATAACAGTCATAGCGATAATAATAATATTAGTAAGGATAATAATAACAGTTATAGCGATAATAATAATAGTAATAAGCATAATAATAATAGTTGTAAGGATAAAGACAAGAGTAATAGGGATATTAATAATACAATAAGGATAATAATAACAGTCATAGCGATAATAATAATAGTTATAAGGGTAAAGACAAGAGTAATAGGGATAGTAATAATAGAATAAGGATAATAATAACAGTCATAGCGATAATAATAATAGTAGTAAGGATAATAATAATAGTTATAGCGATAATAATAATAGTAATAAGCATAATAATAATAGTAGTAAGGATAATAATAATAGTTATAGCGATAATATTAATAGTAATAAGCATAATAATAAAAGTTATAAGGATAGAGACAAGAGTAATAGGGATAGTAATAGTAGAATAAGGATAATAATAACAGTCATAGCGATAATAATTGTAATAAGGATAATAATAATAGTTATAGCCTTAATAATAATACTTATAGCGATAATAATAATAGTAGTAAGGATAAAGACAAGAGTAATAGGGATAGTAATAGTACAATAAGGATAATAATAACAGTCATAACGATAATAATAATAGTTATAGCGATAATAATAATAGTTATAAGGATAAAGACAAGAGTAATAGGGATAGTAATAATAGAATAAGGATAATAATAATAGTTATAAGGATAGTAATAACAGTTATAAGGATAAAGAGAAGAGTAATAGGGATAGTAATAATAGAATAAGGATAATAATAACAGTTATAGCGATAATAATAATATAAGTAAGGATAATAATAACAGTTATAGCGATAATAATAATAGTAATAAGCATAATAATAATAGTTGTAAGGATAAAGACAAGAGTAATAGGGATATTAATAATACAATAAGGATAATAATAACAGTCATAGCGATAATAATAATAGTTATAGCGATAATAATAATAGTTATAAGGGTAAAGACAAGAGTAATAGGGATAGTAATAATAGAATAAGGATAATAATAACAGTCATAGCGATAATAATAATAGTAGTAAGGATAATAATAATAGTTATAGCGATAATAATAATAGTAATAAGCATATTAATAATAGTTATAAGCATAGAGACAAGAGTAATAGGGATAGTAATAGTAGAATAAGGATAATAATAACAGTCATAGCGATAATAATAATAGTAGTAAGGATAATAATAACAGTTATAGCGATAATAATAATAGTAATAAGCATAATAATAATAGTTGTAAGGATAAAGACAAGAGTGATGGGGATAGCAATAATAGAATAAGTATAATAATAACAGTCATAGCGATAATAATAATAGTAATAAGGATAATAATAATAATAGTTATAAGGATAGTAATAACAGTTATAAGGATAAAGAGAAGAGTAATAGGGATAGTAATAATAGAATAAGGATAATAATAACAGTCATAGCGATAATAATAATATTAGTAAGGATAATAATAACAGTTATAGCGATAATAATAATAGTAATAAGCATAATAATAATAGTTGTAAGGATAAAGACAAGAGTAATAGGGATATTAATAATACAATAAGGATAATAATAACAGTCATAGCGATAATAATAATAGTTATAAGGGTAAAGACAAGAGTAATAGGGATAGTAATAATAGAATAAGGATAATAATAACAGTCATAGCGATAATAATAATAGTAGTAAGGATAATAATAATAGTTATAGCGATAATAATAATAGTAATAAGCATAATAATAATAGTAGTAAGGATAATAATAATAGTTATAGCGATAATATTAATAGTAATAAGCATAATAATAAAAGTTATAAGGATAGAGACAAGAGTAATAGGGATAGTAATAGTAGAATAAGGATAATAATAACAGTCATAGCGATAATAATTGTAATAAGGATAATAATAATAGTTATAGCCTTAATAATAATACTTATAGCGATAATAATAATAGTAGTAAGGATAAAGACAAGAGTAATAGGGATAGTAATAGTACAATAAGGATAATAATAACAGTCATAACGATAATAATAATAGTTATAGCGATAATAATAATAGTTATAAGGATAAAGACAAGAGTAATAGGGATAGTAATAATAGAATAAGGATAATAATAACAGTTATAGCAATAATAATAATAGTAATAAGGATAAAAAAAATAGTTATAGTGCTAGTAATAATAGTGATAAGGATAATAATAATAGTTATAGCGATAATAATAATAGTAATGAGGATAACAATAATAGTTATAGAGATAATAATACTAGTAATAAGGATAATAGTAACAGTTATAATGATAATAATAATAGTTTTAGTGCTAATAATAATAGTAATAAGCATAACAATAATAGTTATAAGGATAAAGACAAGAGTAATAGGGATAGTAATAATAGAATAAGTATAATAGTAACAGTCATAGCAATAATAATAACAGTAGTAAGGATAATAATAATAGTTTTAGTGCTAATAATAATAGTTTTAGTGCTAATAATAATAGTAATAAGCATAACAATAATAGTTATAAGGATAAAGACAAGAGTAATAGGGATAGTAATAATAGAATAAGGATAATAATAACAGTCATAACGATAATAATAATAGTTATAGCGATAATAATAATAGTTATAAGGATAAAGACAAGAGTAATAGGGATAGTAATAATAGAATAAGGATAATAATAACAGTCATAGCGATAATAATGATAGTAGTAAGGATAATAATAACAGTTATAGCGATAATAATAATAGTAATAAGCATAATAATAATAGTTGTAAGGATAAAGACAAGAGTAATAGGGATATTAATAATACAATAAGGATAATAATAACAGTCATAGCGATAATAATAATAGTAATAAGGATAATAATAATAGTTATAGTGCGAATAATAATAGTAATAAGGATAAACATAACAGTTATAGTGTTAATAATACTAGTAATAAGGATAATAATAACAGTTATAGCGATAATAATAATAGTAATAAGGACAATGATAATAGTTATAAGGATAGTAATAACAGTTATAAGGATAAAGAGAAGAGTAATAGGGATAGTAATAATAGAATAAGGATAATAATAACAGTCATAGCGATAATAATAATAGTTATAGCGATAATAATAATAGTTATAAGGGTAAAGACAAGACTAATAGGGATAGTAATAATAGAATAAGTATAATAATAACAGTCATAGCGATAATAATAATAGTAATAAGGATAATAATAACAGTTATAGTGGTAATAATAATAGTAATAAGCATAATAATAATAGTTATAAGGATAGAGACAAGAGTTATATGGATAGTAATAATAGAATAAGTATAATAATAACAGTCATAGCGATAATAATAATAGTAATAAGGATAATAATAACAGTTATAGTGGTAATAATAATAGTAATAAGCATAATAATAATAGTTATAAGGATAGAGACAAGAGTTATATGGATAGTAATAATAGAATAAGTATAATAATAACAGTCATAGCGATAATAATAATAGTAATAAGGATAATAATAATAGTTTTAGTGCTAATAATAACAGTAATAAGCATAACAATAATAGTTATAAGGATAAAGACAAGAGTAATAGGGATAGTAATAATAGAATAAGTATAATAATAACAGTCATAGCGATAATAATAATAGTAATAAGGATAATAATAATAGTTATAAGGATAATAATTATAGTTATAAGGATAAAGAGAAGAGTAATAGGGATAGTAATAATAGAATAAGGATAATAATAACAGTTATAGCAATAATAATAATAGTAATAAGGATAAACATAATAGTTATAGTGCTAGTAATAATAGTGATAAGGATAATAATAATAGTTATAGCGATAATAATAATAGTAATGAGGATAACAATAATAGTTATAGAGATAATAATACTAGTAATAAGGATAATAATAACAGTTATAATGATAATAATAATAGTTTTAGTGCTAATAATAATAGTAATACGCATAACAATAATAGTTATAAGGATGAAGACAAGAGTAATAGGGATAGTAATAATAGAATAAGTATAATGGTAACAGTCATAGCGATCATAATAACAGTAGTAAGGATAATAATAATAGTTTTAGTGCTAATAATAATACTTTTAGTGCTAATAATAATAGTAATAAGCATAACAATAATAGTTATAAGGATAAAGACAAGAGTAATATGGATAGTAATAATAGAATAAGTATAATAATAACAGTCATAGCGATAATAATAACAGTCATAGCGATAATAATAATAGTAATAAGGATAATAATAATAGTTTTAGTGCTAATAATAATAGTAATAAGCATAACAATAATAGTTATAGCGATAATAATAATTGTAATAAGGGAAATAATAATAATTATCAGGATAAAGACAAGAGTAATAGGGATAGTAATAATAGAATAAGAATAATAATAACAGTCATAGCGATAATAATAATAGTAATAAGGATAATAATAACAGTTATAGTGGTAATAATAATAGTAATAAGCATAATAATAATAGTTATAAGGATAGAGACAAGAGTTATATGGATAGTAATAATAGAATAAGTATAATAATAACAGTCATAGCGATAATAATAATAGTAATAAGGATAATAATAATAGTTTTAGTGCTAATAATAATAGTAATAAGCATAACAATAATAGTTATAAGGATAAAGACAAGAGTAATAGGGATAGTAATAATAGAATAAGTATAATAATAACAGTCATAGCGATAATAATAATAGTAATAAGGATAATAATAATAGTTATAAGGATAATAATAATAGTTATAAGGATAAAGAGAAGAGTAATAGGGATAGTAATAATAGAATAAGGATAATAATAACAGTTATAGCAATAATAATAATAGTAATAAGGATAAACATAATAGTTATAGTGCTAGTAATAATAGTGATAAGGATAATAATAATAGTTATAGCGATAATAATAATAGTAATGAGGATAACAATAATAGTTATAGAGATAATAATACTAGTAATAAGGATAATAATAACAGTTATAATGATAATAATAATAGTAATAAGGGAAATAATAATAATTATCAGGATAAAGACAAGAGTAATGGGGATAGCAATAATAGAATAAGTATAATAATAACAGTCATAGCGATAATAATAATAGTAATAAGGATAATAATAATAGTTATAAGGATAGTAATAACAGTTATAAAGATAAAGAGAAGAGTAATAGGGATAGTAATAATAGAATAAGGATAATAATAACAGTCATAGCGATAATAATAATATTAGTAAGGATAATAATAACAGTTATAGCGATAATAATAATAGTAATAAGCATAATAATAATAGTTGTAAGGATAAAGACAAGAGTAATAGGCATATAAATAATACAATAAGGATAATAATAACAGTCATAGCGATAATAATAATAGTTATAAGGGTAAAGACAAGAGTAATAGGGATAGTAATAATAGAATAAGGATAATAATAACAGTCATAGCGATAATAATAATAGTAGTAAGGATAATAATAATAGTTATAGCGATAATAATAATAGTAATAAGCATAATAATAATAGTAGTAAGGATAATAATAATAGTTATAGCGATAATATTAATAGTAATAAGCATAATAATAAAAGTTATAAGGATAGAGACAAGAGTAATAGGGATAGTAATAGTAGAATAAGGATAATAATAACAGTCATAGCGATAATAATAGTAATAAGGATAATAATAATAGTTATAGCCTTAATAATAATAGTTATAGCGATAATAATAATAGTAGTAAGGATAAAGACAAGAGTAATAGGGATAGTAATAGTACAATAAGGATAATAATAACAGTCATAACGAAAATAATAATAGTTATAGCGATAATAATAATAGTTATAAGGATAAAGACAAGAGTAATAGGGATAGTAATAATATAATAAGGATAATAATAACAGTCATAGGGATAATAATAATAGTAGTAAGGATAATAATAATAGTTATAGCGATAATAATAATAGTAATAAGCATATTAATAATAGTTATAAGGATAGAGACAAGAGTAGTAGGGATAGTAATAGTAGAATAAGGATAATAATAACAGTCATAGCGATAATATTAATAGTTATAGCGATAATAATAATAGTAATAAGGATAATAATAATAGTTATAAGGATAAAGAGAAGAGTAATAGGGATAGTAATAATAGAATAAGGATAATAATAACAGTCATAGCGATAATAATAATAGTAGTAAGGATAATAATAACAGTTATAGCGATAATAATAATAGTAATAAGCATAATAATAATAGTTGTAAGGATAAAGACAAGAGTAATAGGGATATTAATAATACAATAAGGATAATAATAATAGTTATAGCGATAATAATAATAGTAATGAGGATAACAATAATAGTTATAGAGATAATAATACTAGTAATAAGGATAATAATAACAGTTATAATGATAATAATAATAGTTTTAATGCTAATAATAATAGTAATAAGCATAACAATAATAGTTATAAGGATAAAGACAAGAGTAATAGGGATAGTAATAATAGAATAAGTATAATAGTAACAGTCATAGCGATAATAATAACAGTAGTAAGGATAATAATAATAGTTTTAGTGCTAATAATAATACTTTTAGTGCTAATAATAATAGTAATAAGCATAACAATAATAGTTATAAGGATAAAGACAAGAGTAATAGGGATAGTAATAATAGAATAACGATAATAATAACAGTCATAGCGATAATAATAATCGTAGTAAGGATAATAATAATAGTTATAGCGATAATAATAATAGTAATAAGCATAATAATAATAGTAGTAAGGATAATAATAATAGTTATAGCGATAATATTAATAGTAATAAGCATAATAATAAAAGTTATAAGGATAGAGACAAGAGTAATAGGGATAGTAATAGTAGAATAAGGATAATAATAACAGTCATAGCGATAATAATAGTAATAAGGATAATAATAATAGTTATAGCCTTAATAATAATACTTATAGCGATAATAATAATAGTAGTAAGGATAAAGACAAGAGTAATAGGGATAGTAATAGTACAATAAGGATAATAATAACAGTCATAACGATAATAATAATAGTTATAGCGATAATAATAATAGTTATAAGGATAAAGACAAGAGTAATAGGGATAGTAATAATAGAATAAGGATAATAATAACAGTCATAGCGATAATAATAATAGTAGTAAGGATAATAATAATAGTTATAGCGATAATAATAATAGTAATAAGCATATTAATAATAGTTATAAGGATAGAGACAAGAGTAGTAGGGATAGTAATAGTAGAATAAGGATAATAATAACAGTCATAGCGATAATATTAATAGTTATAGCGATAATAATAATAGTAATAAGGATAATAATAATAGTTATAAGGATAAAGAGAAGAGTAATAGGGATAGTAATAATAGAATAAGGATAATAATAACAGTCATAGCGATAATAATAATAGTAGTAAGGATAATAATAACAGTTATAGCGATAATAATAATAGTAATAAGCATAATAATAATAGTTGTAAGGATAAAGACAAGAGTAATAGGGATATTAATAATACAATAAGGATAATAATAATAGTTATAGCGATAATAATAATAGTAATGAGGATAACAATAATAGTTATAGAGATAATAATACTAGTAATAAGGATAATAATAACAGTTATAATGATAATAATAATAGTTTTAGTGCTAATAATAATAGTAATAAGCATAACAATAATAGTTATAAGGATAAAGACAAGAGTAATAGGGATAGTAATAATAGAATAAGTATAATAGTAACAGTCATAGCGATAATAATAACAGTAGTAAGGATAATAATAATAGTTTTAGTGCTAATAATAATACTTTTAGTGCTAATAATAATAGTAATAAGCATAACAATAATAGTTATAAGGATAAAGACAAGAGTAATAGGGATAGTAATAATAGAATAACGATAATAATAACAGTCATAGCGATAATAATAATCGTAGTAAGGATAATAATAATAGTTATAGCGATAATAATAATAGTAATAAGCATAATAATAAAAGTTATAAGGATAGAGACAAGAGTAAAAGGGATAGTAATAGTAGAATAAGGATAATAATGACAGTCATAGCGATAATAATAGTAATAAGGATAATAATAATAGTTATAGCGATAATAACAATAGTTATAGCGATAATAATAATAGTTATAAGGATAAAGACAAGAGTAATAGGGATAGTAATAATAGAATAAGGATAATAATAACAGTCATAGCGATAATAATAATAGTAAGGATAATAATAATAGTTATAGCGATAATAATAATAGTAATAAGCATATTAATAATAGTTATAAGGATAGAGACAAGAGTAGTAGGGATAGTAATAGTAGAATAAGGATAATAATAACAGTCATAGCGATAATATTAATAGTTATAGCGATAATAATAATAGTAATAAGGATAATAATAATAGTTATAAGGATAAAGAGAAGAGTAATGGGGATAGTAATAATAGAATAAGGATAATAATAACAGTCATAGCGATAATAATAATAGTAATAAGGATAATAATAATAGTTATAAGGATAGTAATAACAGTTATAAGGATAAAGAGAAGAGTAATAGGGATAGTAATAATAGAATAAGGATAATAATAACAGTCATAGCGATAATAATAATATTAGTAAGGATAATAATAACAGTTATAGCGATAATAATAATAGTAATAAGCATAATAATAATAGTAGTAAGCATAATAATAATAGTTATAGTGCTAATAATAATAGTAATATGTATAATAATAATAGTTATAAGGATAGAGACAAGAGTAATAGGGATAGTAATAATAGAATAAGTATAATAATAACAGTCATAGCGATAATAATAATAGTTATAAGGATAGAGACAAGAGTAATAGGGATAGTAATAATAGAATAAGTATAATAATAACAGTCATAGCGATAATAATAATAGTAATAAGGATAATAATAAGAGTTATAAGGATAGTAATAATAGTTATAAGGATAAAGACAAGAGTAATAGGGATAGTAATAATAGAATAACGATAATAATAACAGTCATAGCGATAATAATAATCGTAGTAAGGATAATAATAATAGTTATAGCGATAATAATAATAGTAATAAGGATAATAATAACAGTTATAGCGATAATAATAATAGTAATAAGCATAATAATAATAGTTGTAAGAATAAAGACAAGAGTAATAGGGATATTAATAATACAATAAGGATAATAATAACAGTCATAGCGATAATAATAATAGATATAGTGATAATCATAGTTATAAGGATAAAGACAAGACTAATAGGGATAGTAATAATAGAATAAGGATAATAATAACAGTCATAGCGATAATAATAATAGTAATGATGATAACAATAATAGTTATAGAGATAATAATACTAGTAATAAGGATAATAATAACAGTTATAATGATAATAATAATAGTAATAAGGGAAATAATAATAGTTATAAGGATAAAGACAAGAGTAATAGGGATAGTTATAATAGAATAACGATAATAATAACAGTCATAGCGATAATAATAATCGTAGTAAGGATAATAATAATAGTTATAGCGCTAATAATAATAGTAATAAGGATAAACATAATAGTTATAGTGCGAATAAAAATAGTAATAAGGATAAACATAATAGTTATAGTGCTAATAATACTAGCAATAAGGATAATAATAACAGTTATAGCGATAATAATAATTGTAATATGGGAAATAATAATAATTATCAGGATAAAGACAAGAGTAATAGGGATAGTAATAATACAATAAGGATAATAATAACAGTCATAGCGATAATAATAATAGTTATAGTGATAATCATAGTTATAAGGATAAAGACAAGACTAATAGGGATAGTAATAATAGAATAAGTATAATAATAACAGTCATAGCGATAATAATAATAGTAATAAGGATAATAATAATAGTAGTAAGGATAATAATAATAGTTATAGCGATAATATTAATAGTAATAAGCATAATAATAAAAGTTATAAGGATAGAGACAAGAGTAATAGGGATAGTAATAGTAGAATAAGGATAATAATAACAGTCATAGCGATAATAATAGTAATAAGGATAATAATAATAGTTATAGCCTTAATAATAATAGTTATAGCGATAATAATAATAGTAGTAAGGATAAAGACAAGAGTAATAGGGATAGTAATAGTACAATAAGGATAATAATAACAGTCATAACGATAATAATAATAGTTATAGGGATAATAATAATAGTTATAAGGATAAAGACAAGAGTAATAGGGATAGTAATAATATAATAAGGATAATAATAACAGTCATAGGGATAATAATAATAGTAGTAAGGATAATAATAATAGTTATAGCGATAATAATAATAGTAATAAGCATATTAATAATAGTTATAAGGATAGAGACAAGAGTAGTAGGGATAGTAATAGTAGAATAAGGATAATAATAACAGTCATAGCGATAATATTAATAGTTATAGCGATAATAATAATAGTAATAAGGATAATAATAATAGTTATAAGGATAAAGAGAAGAGTAATAGGGATAGTAATAATAGAATAAGGATAATAATAACAGTCATAGCGATAATAATAATAGTAGTAAGGATAATAATAACAGTTATAGCGATAATAATAATAGTAATAAGCATAATAATAATAGTTGTAAGGATAAAGACAAGAGTAATAGGGATATTAATAATACAATAAGGATAATAATAATAGTTATAGCGAAAATAATAATAGTAATGAGGATAACAATAATAGTTATAGAGATAATAATACTAGTAATAAGGATAATAATAACAGTTATAATGATAATAATAATAGTTTTAATGCTAATAATAATAGTAATAAGCATAACAATAATAGTTATAAGGATAAAGACAAGAGTAATAGGGATAGTAATAATAGAATAAGGATAATAATAACAGTCATAGCGATAATAATAACAGTAGTAAGGATAATAATAATAGTTTTAGTGCTAATAATAATAGTAATAAGCATAACAATAATAGTTATAAGGATAAAGACAAGAGTAATAGGGATAGTAATAATAGAATAACGATAATAATAACAGTCATAGCGATAATAATAATCGTAGTAAGGATAATAATAATAGTTATAGCGATAATAATAATAGTAATAAGCATAATAATAATAGTAGTAAGGATAATAATAATAGTTATAGCGATAATATTAATAGTAATAAGCATAATAATAAAAGTTATAAGGATAGAGACAAGAGTAATAGGGATAGTAATAGTAGAATAAGGATAATAATAACAGTCATAGCGATAATAATAGTAATAAGGATAATAATAATAGTTATAGCCTTAATAATAATAGTTATAGCGATAATAATAATAGTAGTAAGGATAAAGACAAGAGTAATAGGGATAGTAATAGTACAATAAGGATAATAATAACAGTCATAACGATAATAATAATAGTTATAAGGATAGTAATAACAGTTATAAGGATAAAGAGAAGAGTAATAGGGATAGTAATAATAGAATAAGGATAATAATAACAGTCATAGCGATAATAATAATATTAGTAAGGATAATAATAACAGTTATAGCGATAATAATAATAGTAATAAGCATAATAATAATAGTTGTAAGGATAAAGACAAGAGTAATAGGGATATTAATAATACAATAAGGATAATAATAACAGTCATAGCGATAATAATAATAGTTATAAGGGTAAAGACAAGAGTAATAGGGATAGTAATAATAGAATAAGGATAATAATAACAGTCATAGCGATAATAATAATAGTAGTAAGGATAATAATAATAGTTATAGCGATAATAATAATAGTAATAAGCATAATAATAATAGTAGTAAGGATAATAATAATAGTTATAGCGATAATATTAATAGTAATAAGCATAATAATAAAAGTTATAAGGATAGAGACAAGAGTAATAGGGATAGTAATAGTAGAATAAGGATAATAATAACAGTCATAGCGATAATAATAGTAATAAGGATAATAATAATAGTTATAGCCTTAATAATAATAGTTATAGCGATAATAATAATAGTAATAAGCATAATAATAATAGTTGTAAGGATAAAGACAAGAGTAATAGGGATATTAATAATACAATAAGGATAATAATAATAGTTATAGCGATAATAATAATAGTAATGAGGATAACAATAATAGTTATAGAGATAATAATACTAGTAATAAGGATAATAATAACAGTTATAATGATAATAATAATAGTTTTAATGCTAATAATAATAGTAATAAGCATAACAATAATAGTTATAAGGATAAAGACAAGAGTAATAGGGATAGTAATAATAGAATAAGTATAATAGTAACAGTCATAGCGATAATAATAACAGTAGTAAGGATAATAATAATAGTTTTAGTGCTAATAATAATACTTTTAGTGCTAATAATAATAGTAATAAGCATAACAATAATAGTTATAAGGATAAAGACAAGAGTAATAGGGATAGTAATAATAGAATAACGATAATAATAACAGTCATAGCGATAATAATAATCGTAGTAAGGATAATAATAATAGTTATAGCGATAATAATAATAGTAATAAGCATAATAATAATAGTAGTAAGGATAATAATAATAGTTATAGCGATAATATTAATAGTAATAAGCATAATAATAAAAGTTATAAGGATAGAGACAAGAGTAATAGGGATAGTAATAGTAGAATAAGGATAATAATAACAGTCATAGCGATAATAATAGTAATAAGGATAATAATAATAGTTATAGCCTTAATAATAATAGTTATAGCGATAATAATAATAGTAGTAAGGATAAAGACAAGAGTAATAGGGATAGTAATAGTACAATAAGGATAATAATAACAGTCATAACGATAATAATAATAGTTATAGCGATAATAATAATAGTTATAAGGATAAAGAGAAGAGTAATGGGGATAGTAATAATAGAATAAGGATAATAATAACAGTCATAGGGATAATAATAATAGTAGTAAGGATAATAATAATAGTTATAGCGATAATAATAATAGTAATAAGCATATTAATAATAGTTGTAAGGATAAAGACAAGAGTAATAGGGATATTAATAATAGAATAAGTATAATAATAACAGTCATAGCGATAATAATAATAGTAATAAGGATAATAATAATAGTTATAAGGATAGTAATAACAGTTATAAGGATAAAGAGAAGAGTAATAGGGATAGTAATAATAGAATAAGGATAATAATAACAGTCATAGCGATAATAATAATAGTAGTAAGGATAATAATAACAGTTATAGCGATAATAATAATAGTAATAAGGATAATAATAATAGTTGTAAGGATAAAGACAAGAGTAATAGGGATATTAATAATAGAATAAGTATAATAATAACAGTCATAGCGATAATAATAATAGTTATAAGGATAGTAATAACAGTTATAAGGATAAAGAGAAGAGTAATAGGGATAGTAATAATAGAATAAGGATAATAATAACAGTCATAGCGATAATAATAATATAAGTAAGGATAATAATAACAGTTATAGCGATAATAATAATAGTAATAAGCATAATAATAATAGTTGTAAGGATAAAGACAAGAGTAATAGGGATATTAATAATACAATAAGGATAATAATAACAGTCATAGCGATAATAATAATAGTTATAGCGATAATAATAATAGTTATAAGGGTAAAGACAAGAGTAATAGGGATAGTAATAATAGAATAAGGATAATAATAACAGTCATAGCGATAATAATAATAGTAGTAAGGATAATAATAATAGTTATAGCGATAATAATAATAGTAATAAGCATATTAATAATAGTTATAAGCATAGAGACAAGAGTAATAGGGATAGTAATAGTAGAATAAGGATAATAAAAACAGTCATAGCGATAATAATAGTAATAAGGATAATAATAATAGTTATAGCCTTAATAATAATAGTTATAGCGATAATAATAATAGTAGTAAGGATAAAGACAAGAGTAATAGGGATAGTAATAGTACAATAAACATAATAATAACAGTCATAACGATAATAATAATAGTTATAGCGATAATAATAATAGTTATAAGGATAAAGACAAGAGTAATAGGGATAGTAATAATAGAATAAGGATAATAATAACAGTCATAGCGATAATAATAATAGTAGTAAGGATAATAATAATAGTTATAGCGATAATAATAATAGTAATAAGCATATTAATAATAGTTATAAGGATAGAGACAAGAGTAGTAGGGATAGTAATAGTAGAATAAGGATAATAATAACAGTCATAGCGATAATATTAATAGTTATAGCGATAATAATAATAGTAATAAGGATAATAATAATAGTTATAAGGATAAAGAGAAGAGTAATAGGGATAGTAATAATAGAATAAGGATAATAATAACAGTCATAGCGATAATAATAATAGTAGTAAGGATAATAATAACAGTTATAGCGATAATAATAATAGTAATAAGCATAATAATAATAGTTGTAAGGATAAAGACAAGAGTAATAGGGATATTAATAATACAATAAGGATAATAATAATAGTTATAGCGATAATAATAATAGTAATAAGGATAATAATAATAGTTATAAGGATAGTAATAACAGTTATAAGGATAAAGAGAAGAGTAATAGGGATAGTAATAATAGAATAAGGATAATAATAACAGTCATAGCGATAATAATAATATAAGTAAGGATAATAATAACAGTTATAGCGATAATAATAATAGTAATAAGCATAATAATAATAGTTGTAAGGATAAAGACAAGAGTAATAGGGATATTAATAATACAATAAGGATAATAATAACAGTCATAGCGATAATAATAATAGTTATAAGGGTAAAGACAAGAGTAATAGGGATAGTAATAATAGAATAAGGATAATAATAACAGTCATAGCGATAATAATAATAGTAGTAAGGATAATAATAATAGTTATAGCGATAATAATAATAGTAATAAGCATATTAATAATAGTTATAAGCATAGAGACAAGAGTAATAGGGATAGTAATAGTAGAATAAGGATAATAATAACAGTCATAGCGATAATAATAATAGTAGTAAGGATAATAATAACAGTTATAGCGATAATAATAATAGTAATAAGCATAATAATAATAGTTGTAAGGATAAAGACAAGAGTGATGGGGATAGCAATAATAGAATAAGTATAATAATAACAGTCATAGCGATAATAATAATAGTAATAAGGATAATAATAATAGTTATAAGGATAGTAAAAACAGTTATAAGGATAAAGAGAAGAGTAATAGGGATAGTAATAATAGAATAAGGATAATAATAACAGTCATAGCGATAATAATAATAGTAGTAAGGATAATAATAATAGTTATAGCGATAATAATAATAGTAATAAGCATAATAATAATAGTAGTAAGGATAATAATAATAGTTATAGCGATAATATTAATAGTAATAAGCATAATAATAATGGTTTTAGTGCTAATAATAGTAGTAATAAGCATAACAATAATAGTTATAAGCATAAAGACAAGAGTAATAGGGATAGTAATAATAGAATAAGTATAATAATAACAGTCATAGCGATAATAATAATAGTAATAAGGATAATAATAATAGTTATAAGGATAATAATAATAGTTATAAGGATAAAGAGAAGAGTAATAGGGATAGTAATAATAGAATAAGGATAATAATAACAGTCATAGCGATAATAATAATAGTAGTAAGGATAATAATAATAGTTTTAGTGCTAATAACAATAGTAATAAGCATAACAATAATAGTTATAAGGATAAAGACAAGAGTAATAGGGATAGTAATAATAGAATAAGTATAATAATAACAGTCATAGCGATAATAATAATAGTAATAAGGATAATAATAATAGTTATAGTGCGAATAATAATAGTAATAAGGATAAACATAACAGTTATAGTGCTAATAATACTAGTAATAAGGATAATAATAACAGTTATAGCGAGAATAATAATAGTTATAGTGATAATCATAGTTATAAGGATAAAGACAAGACTAATAGGGATAGTAATAATAGAATAAGTATAATAATAACAGTCATAGCGATAATAATAATAGTAATAAGCATAATAATAATAGTTATAGTGCTAATAATAATAGTAATAAGTATAATAATAATAGTTATAAGGATAGAGACAAGAGTAATAGGGATAGTAATAATAGAATAAGTATAATAATAACAGTCATAGCGATAATAATAATAGTTATAAGGATAGAGACAAGAGTAATAGGGATAGTAATAGTACAATAAGGATAATAATAACAGTCATAACGATAATAATAATAGTTATAGCGATAATAATAATAGTTATAAGGATAAAGACAAGAGTAATAGGGATAGTAATAATAGAATAAGGATAATAATAACAGTCATAGCGATAATAATAATAGTAGTAAGGATAATAATAATAGTTATAGCGATAATAATAATAGTAATAAGCATATTAATAATAGTTATAAGGATAGAGACAAGAGTAGTAGGGATAGTAATAGTAGAATAAGGATAATAATAACAGTCATAGCGATAATATTAATAGTTATAGCGATAATAATAATAGTAATAAGGATAATAATAATAGTTATAAGGATAAAGAGAAGAGTAATAGGGATAGTAATAATAGAATAAGGATAATAATAACAGTCATAGCGATAATAATAATAGTAGTAAGGATAATAATAACAGTTATAGCGATAATAATAATAGTAATAAGCATAATAATAATAGTTGTAAGGATAAAGACAAGAGTAATAGGGATATTAATAATACAATAAGGATAATAATAATAGTTATAGCGATAATAATAATAGTAATAAGGATAATAATAATAGTTATAAGGATAGTAATAACAGTTATAAGGATAAAGAGAAGAGTAATAGGGATAGTAATAATAGAATAAGGATAATAATAACAGTCATAGCGATAATAATAATATAAGTAAGGATAATAATAACAGTTATAGCGATAATAATAATAGTAATAAGCATAATAATAATAGTTGTAAGGATAAAGACAAGAGTAATAGGGATATTAATAATACAATAAGGATAATAATAACAGTCATAGCGATAATAATAATAGTTATAAGGGTAAAGACAAGAGTAATAGGGATAGTAATAATAGAATAAGGATAATAATAACAGTCATAGCGATAATAATAATAGTAGTAAGGATAATAATAATAGTTATAGCGATAATAATAATAGTAATAAGCATATTAATAATAGTTATAAGCATAGAGACAAGAGTAATAGGGATAGTAATAGTAGAATAAGGATAATAATAACAGTCATAGCGATAATAATAATAGTAGTAAGGATAATAATAACAGTTATAGCGATAATAATAATAGTAATAAGCATAATAATAATAGTTGTAAGGATAAAGACAAGAGTGATGGGGATAGCAATAATAGAATAAGTATAATAATAATAGTTATAGCGATAATAATAATAGTAATAAGGATAATAATAATAGTTATAAGGATAGTAATAACAGTTATAAGGATAAAGAGAAGAGTAATAGGGATAGTAATAATAGAATAAGGATAATAATAACAGTCATAGCGATAATAATAATATAAGTAAGGATAATAATAACAGTTATAGCGATAATAATAATAGTAATAAGCATAATAATAATAGTTGTAAGGATAAAGACAAGAGTAATAGGGATATTAATAATACAATAAGGATAATAATAACAGTCATAGCGATAATAATAATAGTTATAAGGGTAAAGACAAGAGTAATAGGGATAGTAATAATAGAATAAGGATAATAATAACAGTCATAGCGATAATAATAATAGTAGTAAGGATAATAATAATAGTTATAGCGATAATAATAATAGTAATAAGCATATTAATAATAGTTATAAGCATAGAGACAAGAGTAATAGGGATAGTAATAGTAGAATAAGGATAATAATAACAGTCATAGCGATAATAATAATAGTAGTAAGGATAATAATAACAGTTATAGCGATAATAATAATAGTAATAAGCATAATAATAATAGTTGTAAGGATAAAGACAAGAGTGATGGGGATAGCAATAATAGAATAAGTATAATAATAACAGTCATAGCGATAATAATAATAGTAATAAGGATAATAATAATAGTTATAAGGATAGTAATAACAGTTATAAGGATAAAGAGAAGAGTAATAGGGATAGTAATAATAGAATAAGGATAATAATAACAGTCATAGCGATAATAATAATAGTAGTAAGGATAATAATAATAGTTATAGCGATAATAATAATAGTAATAAGCATATTAATAATAGTTGTAAGGATAAAGACAAGAGTAATAGGGATATTAATAATAGAATAAGTATAATAATAACAGTCATAGCGATAATAATAATAGTAATAAGGATAATAATAATAGTTATAAGGATAGTAATAACAGTTATAAGGATAAAGAGAAGAGTAATAGGGATAGTAATAATAGAATAAGGATAATAATAACAGTCATAGCGATAATAATAATAGTAGTAAGGATAATAATAACAGTTATAGCGATAATAATAATAGTAATAAGGATAATAATAATAGTTGTAAGGATAAAGACAAGAGTAATAGGGATATTAATAATAGAATAAGTATAATAATAACAGTCATAGCGATAATAATAATAGTTATAAGGATAGTAATAACAGTTATAAGGATAAAGAGAAGAGTAATAGGGATAGTAATAATAGAATAAGGATAATAA
The DNA here is from genome assembly GCA_945859555.1 of Megachile ligniseca. Lineage (NCBI taxonomy): Eukaryota > Metazoa > Arthropoda > Insecta > Hymenoptera > Megachilidae > Megachile > Megachile ligniseca. Next base: position 119,927 of record CAMAOC010000124.1, on the reverse strand, counting down.
TAACAGTCATAGCGATAATAATAATATAAGTAAGGATAATAATAACAGTTATAGCGATAATAATAATAGTAATAAGCATAATAATAATAGTTGTAAGGATAAAGACAAGAGTAATAGGGATATTAATAATACAATAAGGATAATAATAACAGTCATAGCGATAATAATAATAGTTATAGCGATAATAATAATAGTTATAAGGGTAAAGACAAGAGTAATAGGGATAGTAATAATAGAATAAGGATAATAATAACAGTCATAGCGATAATAATAATAGTAGTAAGGATAATAATAATAGTTATAGCGATAATAATAATAGTAATAAGCATATTAATAATAGTTATAAGCATAGAGACAAGAGTAATAGGGATAGTAATAGTAGAATAAGGATAATAAAAACAGTCATAGCGATAATAATAGTAATAAGGATAATAATAATAGTTATAGCCTTAATAATAATAGTTATAGCGATAATAATAATAGTAGTAAGGATAAAGACAAGAGTAATAGGGATAGTAATAGTACAATAAGGATAATAATAACAGTCATAACGATAATAATAATAGTTATAGCGATAATAATAATAGTTATAAGGATAAAGACAAGAGTAATAGGGATAGTAATAATAGAATAAGGATAATAATAACAGTCATAGCGATAATAATAATAGTAGTAAGGATAATAATAATAGTTATAGCGATAATAATAATAGTAATAAGCATATTAATAATAGTTATAAGGATAGAGACAAGAGTAGTAGGGATAGTAATAGTAGAATAAGGATAATAATAACAGTCATAGCGATAATATTAATAGTTATAGCGATAATAATAATAGTAATAAGGATAATAATAATAGTTATAAGGATAAAGAGAAGAGTAATAGGGATAGTAATAATAGAATAAGGATAATAATAACAGTCATAGCGATAATAATAATAGTAGTAAGGATAATAATAACAGTTATAGCGATAATAATAATAGTAATAAGCATAATAATAATAGTTGTAAGGATAAAGACAAGAGTAATAGGGATATTAATAATACAATAAGGATAATAATAATAGTTATAGCGATAATAATAACAGTAGTAAGGATAATAATAATAGTTTTAGTGCTAATAATAATACTTTTAGTGCTAATAATAATAGTAATAAGCATAACAATAATAGTTATAAGGATAAAGACAAGAGTAATAGGGATAGTAATAATAGAATAACGATAATAATAACAGTCATAGCGATAATAATAATCGTAGTAAGGATAATAATAATAGTTATAGCGATAATAATAATAGTAATAAGCATAATAATAAAAGTTATAAGGATAGAGACAAGAGTAAAAGGGATAGTAATAGTAGAATAAGGATAATAATAACAGTCATAGCGATAATAATAGTAATAAGGATAATAATAATAGTTATAGCGATAATAACAATAGTTATAGCGATAATAATAATAGTTATAAGGATAAAGACAAGAGTAATAGGGATAGTAATAATAGAATAAGGATAATAATAACAGTCATAGCGATAATAATAATAGTAAGGATAATAATAATAGTTATAGCGATAATAATAATAGTAATAAGCATATTAATAATAGTTATAAGGATAGAGACAAGAGTAGTAGGGATAGTAATAGTAGAATAAGGATAATAATAACAGTCATAGCGATAATATTAATAGTTATAGCGATAATAATAATAGTAATAAGGATAATAATAATAGTTATAAGGATAAAGAGAAGAGTAATGGGGATAGTAATAATAGAATAAGGATAATAATAACAGTCATAGCGATAATAATAATAGTAATAAGGATAATAATAATAGTTATAAGGATAAAGAGAAGAGTAATAGGGATAGTAATAATAGAATAAGGATAATAATAACAGTCATAGCGATAATAATAATAGTAGTAAGGATAATAATAACAGTTATAGCGATAATAATAAAAGTAATAAGCATAATAATAATAGTTGTAAGAATAAAGACAAGAGTAATAGGGATATTAATAATGCAATAAGGATAATAATAACAGTCATAGCGATAATAATAATAGTTATAGTGATAATCATAGTTATAAGGATAAAGACAAGACTAATAGGGATAGTAATAATAGAATAAGTATAATAATAACAGTCATAGCGATAATAATAATAGTAATAAGCATAATAATAATAGTTATAGTGCTAATAATAATAGTAATAAGTATAATAATAATAGTTATAAGGATAGAGACAAGAGTAATAGGGATAGTAATAATAGAATAAGTATAATAATAACAGTCATAGCGATAATAATAATAGTTATAAGGATAGAGACAAGAGTAATAGGGATAGTAATAATAGAATAAGTATAATAATAACAGTCATAGCGATAATAATAATAGTAATAAGGATAATAATAATAGTTATAAGGATAGTAATAATAGTTATAAGGATAAAGACAAGAGTAATAGGGATAGTAATAATAGAATAACGATAATAATAACAGTCATAGCGATAATAATAATCGTAGTAAGGATAATAATAATAGTTATAGCGATAATAATAATAGTAATAAGGATAATAATAACAGTTATAGCGATAATAATAATAGTAATAAGCATAATAATAATAGTTGTAAGAATAAAGACAAGAGTAATAGGGATATTAATAATACAATAAGGATAATAATAACAGTCATAGCGACAATAATAATAGATATAGTGATAATCATAGTTATAAGGATAAAGACAAGACTAATAGGGATAGTAATAATAGAATAAGGATAATAATAACAGTCATAGCGATAATAATAATAGTAATGATGATAACAATAATAGTTATAGAGATAATAATACTAGTAATAAGGATAATAATAACAGTTATAATGATAATAATAATAGTAATAAGGGAAATAATAATAGTTATAAGGATAAAGACAAGAGTAATAGGGATAGTTATAATAGAATAACGATAATAATAACAGTCATAGCGATAATAATAATCGTAGTAAGGATAATAATAATAGTTATAGCGCTAATAATAATAGTAATAAGGATAAACATAATAGTTATAGTGCGAATAAAAATAGTAATAAGGATAAACATAATAGTTATAGTGCTAATAATACTAGTAATAAGGATAATAATAACAGTTATAGCGATAATAATAATTGTAATATGGGAAATAATAATAATTATCAGGATAAAGACAAGAGTAATAGGGATAGTAATAATACAATAAGGATAATAATAACAGTCATAGCGATAATAATAATAGTTATAGTGATAATCATAGTTATAAGGATAAAGACAAGACTAATAGGGATAGTAATAATAGAATAAGTATAATAATAACAGTCATAGCGATAATAATAATAGTAATAAGGATAATAATAATAGTTATAGTGGTAATAATAATAGTAATAAGCATAATAATAATAGTTATAAGGATAGAGACAAGAGTTATAGGGATAGTAATAATAGAATAAGTATAATAATAACAGTCATAGCGATAATAATAATAGTAATAAGGATAGAGACAAGAGTAATAGGGATAGTAATAATAGAATAAGGATAATAATAACAGTCATAGCGATAATAATAATAGTAGTAAGGATAATAATAACAGTTATAGCGATAATAATAAAAGTAATAAGCATAATAATAATAGTTGTAAGAATAAAGACAAGAGTAATAGGGATATTAATAATGCAATAAGGATAATAATAACAGTCATAGCGATAATAATAATAGTTATAGTGATAATCATAGTTATAAGGATAAAGACAAGACTAATAGGGATAGTAATAATAGAATAAGTATAATAATAACAGTCATAGCGATAATAATAATAGTAATAAGCATAATAATAATAGTTATAGTGCTAATAATAATAGTAATAAGTATAATAATAATAGTTATAAGGATAGAGACAAGAGTAATAGGGATAGTAATAATAGAATAAGTATAATAATAACAGTCATAGCGATAATAATAATAGTTATAAGGATAGAGACAAGAGTAATAGGGATAGTAATAATAGAATAAGTATAATAATAACAGTCATAGCGATAATAATAATAGTAATAAGGATAATAATAATAGTTATAAGGATAGTAATAATAGTTATAAGGATAAAGACAAGAGTAATAGGGATAGTAATAATAGAATAACGATAATAATAACAGTCATAGCGATAATAATAATCGTAGTAAGGATAATAATAATAGTTATAGCGATAATAATAATAGTAATAAGGATAATAATAACAGTTATAGCGATAATAATAATAGTAATAAGCATAATAATAATAGTTGTAAGAATAAAGACAAGAGTAATAGGGATATTAATAATACAATAAGGATAATAATAACAGTCATAGCGATAATAATAATAGATATAGTGATAATCATAGTTATAAGGATAAAGACAAGACTAATAGGGATAGTAATAATAGAATAAGGATAATAATAACAGTCATAGCGATAATAATAATAGTAATGATGATAACAATAATAGTTATAGAGATAATAATACTAGTAATAAGGATAATAATAACAGTTATAATGATAATAATAATAGTAATAAGGGAAATAATAATAGTTATAAGGATAAAGGCAAGAGTAATAGGGATAGTTATAATAGAATAACGATAATAATAACAGTCATAGCGATAATAATAATCGTAGTAAGGATAATAATAATAGTTATAGCGCTAATAATAATAGTAATAAGGATAAACATAATAGTTATAGTGCGAATAAAAATAGTAATAAGGATGAACATAATAGTTATAGTGCTAATAATACTAGTAATAAGGATAATAATAACAGTTATAGCGATAATAATAATTGTAATATGGGAAATAATAATAATTATCAGGATAAAGACAAGAGTAATAGGGATAGTAATAATACAATAAGGATAATAATAACAGTCATAGCGATAATAATAATAGTTATAGTGATAATCATAGTTATAAGGATAAAGACAAGACTAATAGGGATAGTAATAATAGAATAAGTATAATAATAACAGTCATAGCGATAATAATAATAGTAATAAGGATAATAATAATGGTTTTAGTGCTAATAATAGTAGTAATAAGCATAACAATAATAGTTATAAGCATAAAGACAAGAGTAATAGGGATAGTAATAATAGAATAAGTATAATAATAACAGTCATAGCGATAATAATAATAGTAATAAGGATAATAATAATAGTTATAAGGATAATAATAATAGTTATAAGGATAAAGAGAAGAGTAATAGGGATAGTAATAATAGAATAAGGATAATAATAACAGTCATAGCGATAATAATAATAGTAGTAAGGATAATAATAATAGTTTTAGTGCTAATAACAATAGTAATAAGCATAACAATAATAGTTATAAGGATAAAGACAAGAGTAATAGGGATAGTAATAATAGAATAAGTATAATAATAACAGTCATAGCGATAATAATAATAGTAATAAGGATAATAATAATAGTTATAGTGCGAATAATAATAGTAATAAGGATAAACATAACAGTTATAGTGCTAATAATACTAGTAATAAGGATAATAATAACAGTTATAGCGATAATAATAATAGTAATAAGGACAATGATAATAGTTATAAGGATAAAGTGAAGAGTAATAGGGAAAGTAATAATAGAATAAGGATAATAATAACAGTCATAGCGATAATAATAATAATAGTAAGGATTATAATAATAGTTATAGTGCGAATAATAATAGTAATGAGGATAAACATAATAGTTATAGTGCTAATAATACTAGTAATAAGGATAATAATAGCAGTTATAGCGATAATAATAATTGTAATAAGGGAAACAATAATAATTATCAGGATAAAGACAAGAGTAATAGGGATAGTAATAATAGAATAAGTATAATAATAACAGTCATAGCGATAATAATAATAGTAATAAGGATAATAATAATAGTTATAGCGATAATAATAATAGTAATAAGGATAATAATAATAGTTATAAGGATAAAGACAAGAGTAATAGGGATAGTAATAATAGAATAAGTATAATAATAACAGTCATAGCGATAATAATAATAGTAATAAGGATAATAATAATAGTTATAAGGATAATAATAATAGTTATAAGGATAAAGAGAAGAGTAATAGGGATAGTAATAATAGAATAAGGATAATAATAACAGTCATAGCGATAATAATAATAGTAGTAAGGATAATAATAATAGTTTTAGTGCTAATAACAATAGTAATAAGCATAACAATAGTAGTTATAAGGATAAAGACAAGAGTAATAGGGATATTAATAATACAATAAGGATAATAATAACAGTCATATCGATAATAATAATAGTTATAGTGATAATCATAGTTATAAGGATAAAGACAAGACTAATAGGGATAGTAATAATAGAATAAGTATAATAATAACAGTCATAGCGATAATAATAATAGTAATAAGGATAATAATAATAGTTATAGTGGTAATAATAATAGTAATAAGCATAATAATAATAGTTATAAGGATAGAGACAAGAGTTATAGGGATAGTAATAATAGAATAAGTATAATAATAACAGTCATAGCAATAATAATAATAGTAATAAGGATAATAATAATAGTTTTAGTGCTAATAATAATAGTAATAAGCATAACAATAATAGTTATAAGGACAAAGACAAGAGTAATAGGGATAGTAATAATAGAATAAGTATAATAATAACAGTCATAGCGATAATAATAATAGTTATAGCGATAATAATAATAGTAATAATGATAATAATAATAGTTATAAGGATAAAGACAAGAGTAATAGGGATAGTAATAATAGAATAAGGATAATAATAACAGTTATGGCAATAATAATAATAGTAATAAGGATAATAATAATAGTTATAAGGATAATAATAATAGTTGTAAGGATAAAGAGAAGAGTAATAGGGATAGTAATAATAGAATAAGTATAATAATAACAGTCATAGCGATAATAATAATAGTTATAGCGATAATAATAATAGTAATAATGATAATAATAATAGTTATAAGGATAAAGACAAGAGTAATAGGGATAGTAATAATAGAATAAGGATAATAATAACAGTTATGGCAATAATAATAATAGTAATAAGGATAAACATAATAGTTATAGTGCGAATAAAAATAGTAATAAGGATAAACATAATAGTTATAGTGCTAATAATACTAGTAATAAGGATAATAATAACAGTTATAGCGATAATAATAATTGTAATATGGGAAATAATAATAATTATCAGGATAAAGACAAGAGTAATAGGGATAGTAATAATACAATAAGGATAATAATAACAGTCATAGCGATAATAATAATAGTTATAGTGATAATCATAGTTATAAGGATAAAGACAAGACTAATAGGGATAGTAATAATAGAATAAGTATAATAATAACAGTCATAGCGATAATAATAATAGTAATAAGGATAATAATAATAGTTATAGTGGTAATAATAATAGTAATAAGCATAAAAATAATAGTTATAAGGATAGAGACAAGAGTTATAGGGATAGTAATAATAGAATAAGTATAATAATAACAGTCATAGCGATAATAATAATAGTAATAAGGATAATAATAATAGTTTTAGTGCTAATAATAATAGTAATAAGCATAACAATAATAGTTATAAGGACAAAGACAAGAGTAATAGGGATAGTAATAATAGAATAAGTATAATAATAACAGTCATAGCGATAATAATAATAGTAATAAGGATAATAATAATAGTTTTAGTGCTAATAATAATAGTTTTAGTGCTAATAATAATAGTAATAAGCATAACAATAATAGTTATAAGGATAAAGACAAGAGTAATAGGGATAGTAATAATAGAATAAGTATAATAATAACAGTCATAGCGATAATAATAATAGTAATAAGGATAATAATAATAGTTATAAGGATAATAATAATAGTTATAAGGATAAAGACAAGAGTAATAGGGATAGTAATAATAGAGTAAGTATAATAATAACAGTCATAGCGATAATAATAATAGTAATAAGGATAATAATAATAGTTATAAGGATAATAATAATAGTTATAAGGATAAAGAGAAGAGTAATAGGGATAGTAATAATAGAATAAGGATAATAATAACAGTCATAGCGATAATAATAATAGTAGTAAGGATAATAATAATAGTTTTAGTGCTAATAACAATAGTAATAAGCATAACAATAGTAGTTATAAGGATAAAGACAAGAGTAATAGGGATATTAATAATACAATAAGGATAATAATAACAGTCATATCGATAATAATAATAGTTATAGTGATAATCATAGTTATAAGGATAAAGACAAGACTAATAGGGATAGTAATAATAGAATAAGTATAATAATAACAGTCATAGCGATAATAATAATAGTAGTAAGGATAATAATAATAGTTTTAGTGCTAATAATAATACTTTTAGTGCTAATAATAATAGTAATAAGCATAACAATAATAGTTATAAGGATAAAGACAAGAGTAATAGGGATAGTAATAATAGAATAACGATAATAATAACAGTCATAGCATTAATAATAATCGTAGTAAGGATAATAATAATAGTTATAGCGATAATAATAATAGTAATAAGCATAATAATAATAGTAGTCAGGATAATAATAATAGTTATAGCGATAATATTAATAGTAATAAGCATAATAATAAAAGTTATAAGGATAGAGACAAGAGTAATAGGGATATTAATAATAGAATAAGTATAATAATAACAGTCATAGCGATAATAATAATAGTAATAAGGATAATAATAATAGTTATAAGGATAATAATAATAGTTATAAGGATAAAGAGAAGAGTAATAGGGATAGTAATAATAGAATAAGGATAATAATAACAGTCATAGCGATAATAATAATAGTAGTAAGGATAATAATAATAGTTTTAGTGCTAATAACAATAGTAATAAGCATAACAATAGTAGTTATAAGGATAAAGACAAGAGTAATAGGGATATTAATAATACAATAAGGATAATAATAACAGTCATATCGATAATAATAATAGTTATAGTGATAATCATAGTTATAAGGATAAAGACAAGACTAATAGGGATAGTAATAATAGAATAAGTATAATAATAACAGTCATAGCGATAATAATAATAGTAATAAGGATAATAATAATAGTTATAGTGGTAATAATAATAGTAATAAGCATAATAATAATAGTTATAAGGATAGAGACAAGAGTTATAGGGATAGTAATAATAGAATAAGTATAATAATAACAGTCATAGCAATAATAATAATAGTAATAAGGATAATAATAATAGTTTTAGTGCTAATAATAATAGTAATAAGCATAACAATAATAGTTATAAGGACAAAGACAAGAGTAATAGGGATAGTAATAATAGAATAAGTATAATAATAACAGTCATAGCGATAATAATAATAGTTATAGCGATAATAATAATAGTAATAATGATAATAATAATAGTTATAAGGATAAAGACAAGAGTAATAGGGATAGTAATAATAGAATAAGGATAATAATAACAGTTATGGCAATAATAATAATAGTAATAAGGATAATAATAATAGTTATAAGGATAATAATAATAGTTATAAGGATAAAGAGAAGAGTAATAGGGATAGTAATAATAGAATAAGTATAATAATAACAGTCATAGCGATAATAATAATAGTTATAGCGATAATAATAATAGTAATAATGATAATAATAATAGTTATAAGGATAAAGACAAGAGTAATAGGGATAGTAATAATAGAATAAGGATAATAATAACAGTTATGGCAATAATAATAATAGTAATAAGGATAAACATAATAGTTATAGTGCGAATAAAAATAGTAATAAGGATAAACATAATAGTTATAGTGCTAATAATACTAGTAATAAGGATAATAATAACAGTTATAGCGATAATAATAATTGTAATATGGGAAATAATAATAATTATCAGGATAAAGACAAGAGTAATAGGGATAGTAATAATACAATAAGGATAATAATAACAGTCATAGCGATAATAATAATAGTTATAGTGATAATCATAGTTATAAGGATAAAGACAAGACTAATAGGGATAGTAATAATAGAATAAGTATAATAATAACAGTCATAGCGATAATAATAATAGTAATAAGGATAATAATAATAGTTATAGTGGTAATAATAATAGTAATAAGCATAAAAATAATAGTTATAAGGATAGAGACAAGAGTTATAGGGATAGTAATAATAGAATAAGTATAATAATAACAGTCATAGCGATAATAATAATAGTAATAAGGATAATAATAATAGTTTTAGTGCTAATAATAATAGTAATAAGCATAACAATAATAGTTATAAGGACAAAGACAAGAGTAATAGGGATAGTAATAATAGAATAAGTATAATAATAACAGTCATAGCGATAATAATAATAGTAATAAGGATAATAATAATAGTTTTAGTGCTAATAATAATAGTTTTAGTGCTAATAATAATAGTAATAAGCATAACAATAATAGTTATAAGGATAAAGACAAGAGTAATAGGGATAGTAATAATAGAATAAGTATAATAATAACAGTCATAGCGATAATAATAATAGTAATAAGGATAATAATAATAGTTATAAGGATAATAATAATAGTTATAAGGATAAAGACAAGAGTAATAGGGATAGTAATAATAGAGTAAGTATAATAATAACAGTCATAGCGATAATAATAATAGTAATAAGGATAATAATAATAGTTATAAGGATAATAATAATAGTTATAAGGATAAAGAGAAGAGTAATAGGGATAGTAATAATAGAATAAGGATAATAATAACAGTCATAGCGATAATAATAATAGTAGTAAGGATAATAATAATAGTTTTAGTGCTAATAACAATAGTAATAAGCATAACAATAGTAGTTATAAGGATAAAGACAAGAGTAATAGGGATATTAATAATACAATAAGTATAATAATAACAGTCATAGCGATAATAATAATAGTAGTAAGGATAATAATAATAGTTTTAGTGCTAATAATAATACTTTTAGTGCTAATAATAATAGTAATAAGCATAACAATAATAGTTATAAGGATAAAGACAAGAGTAATAGGGATAGTAATAATAGAATAACGATAATAATAACAGTCATAGCGATAATAATAATCGTAGTAAGGATAATAATAATAGTTATAGCGATAATAATAATAGTAATAAGCATAATAATAAAAGTTATAAGGATAGAGACAAGAGTAAAAGGGATAGTAATAGTAGAATAAGGATAATAATAACAGTCATAGCGATAATAATAGTAATAAGGATAATAATAATAGTTATAGCGATAATAACAATAGTTATAGCGATAATAATAATGGTTATAAGGATAAAGACAAGAGTAATAGGGATAGTAATAATAGAATAAGGATAATAATAACAGTCATAGCGATAATAATAATAGTAAGGATAATAATAATAGTTATAGCGATAATAATAATAGTAATAAGCATATTAATAATAGTTATAAGGATAGAGACAAGAGTAGTAGGGATAGTAATAGTAGAATAAGGATAATAATAACAGTCATAGCGATAATATTAATAGTTATAGCGATAATAATAATAGTAATAAGGATAATAATAATAGTTATAAGGATAAAGAGAAGAGTAATGGGGATAGTAATAATAGAATAAGGATAATAATAACAGTCATAGCGATAATAATAATAGTAATAAGGATAATAATAATAGTTATAAGGATAGTAATAACAGTTATAAGGATAAAGAGAAGAGTAATAGGGATAGTAATAATAGAATAAGGATAATAATAACAGTCATAGCGATAATAATAATATTAGTAAGGATAATAATAACAGTTATAGCGATAATAATAATAGTAATAAGCATAATAATAATAGTAGTAAGCATAATAATAATAGTTATAGTGCTAATAATAATAGTAATATGTATAATAATAATAGTTATAAGGATAGAGACAAGAGTAATAGGGATAGTAATAATAGAATAAGTATAATAATAACAGTCATAGCGATAATAATAATAGTTATAAGGATAGAGACAAGAGTAATAGGGATAGTAATAATAGAATAAGTATAATAATAACAGTCATAGCGATAATAATAATAGTAATAAGGATAATAATAAGAGTTATAAGGATAGTAATAATAGTTATAAGGATAAAGACAAGAGTAATAGGGATAGTAATAATAGAATAACGATAATAATAACAGTCATAGCGATAATAATAATCGTAGTAAGGATAATAATAATAGTTATAGCGATAATAATAATAGTAATAAGGATAATAATAACAGTTATAGCGATAATAATAATAGTAATAAGCATAATAATAATAGTTGTAAGAATAAAGACAAGAGTAATAGGGATATTAATAATACAATAAGGATAATAATAACAGTCATAGCGATAATAATAATAGATATAGTGATAATCATAGTTATAAGGATAAAGACAAGACTAATAGGGATAGTAATAATAGAATAAGTATAATAATAACAGTCATAGCGATAATAATAATAGTAATAAGGATAATAATAATAGTAGTAAGGATAATAATAATAGTTATAGCGATAATATTAATAGTAATAAGCATAATAATAAAAGTTATAAGGATAGAGACAAGAGTAATAGGGATAGTAATAGTAGAATAAGGATAACAATAACAGTCATAGCGATAATAATAGTAATAAGGATAATAATAATAGTTATAGCCTTAATAATAATAGTTATAGCGATAATAATAATAGTAGTAAGGATAAAGACAAGAGTAATAGGGATAGTAATAGTACAATAAGGATAATAATAACAGTCATAACGATAATAATAATAGTTATAGCGATAATAATAATAGTTATAAGGATAAAGACAAGAGTAATAGGGATAGTAATAATATAATAAGGATAATAATAACAGTCATAGGGATAATAATAATAGTAGTAAGGATAATAATAATAGTTATAGCGATAATAATAATAGTAATAAGCATATTAATAATAGTTATAAGGATAGAGACAAGAGTAGTAGGGATAGTAATAGTAGAATAAGGATAATAATAACAGTCATAGCGATAATATTAATAGTTATAGCGATAATAATAATAGTAATAAGGATAATAATAATAGTTATAAGGATAAAGAGAAGAGTAATAGGGATAGTAATAATAGAATAAGGATAATAATAACAGTCATAGCGATAATAATAATAGTAGTAAGGATAATAATAACAGTTATAGCGATAATAATAATAGTAATAAGCATAATAATAATAGTTGTAAGGATAAAGACAAGAGTAATAGGGATATTAATAATACAATAAGGATAATAATAATAGTTATAGCGATAATAATAATAGTAATGAGGATAACAATAATAGTTATAGAGATAATAATACTAGTAATAAGGATAATAATAACAGTTATAATGATAATAATAATAGTTTTAATGCTAATAATAATAGTAATAAGCATAACAATAATAGTTATAAGGATAAAGACAAGAGTAATAGGGATAGTAATAATAGAATAAGTATAATAGTAACAGTCATAGCGATAATAATAACAGTAGTAAGGATAATAATAATAGTTTTAGTGCTAATAATAATAGTAATAAGCATAACAATAATAGTTATAAGGATAAAGACAAGAGTAATAGGGATAGTAATAATAGAATAACGATAATAATAACAGTCATAGCGATAATAATAATCGTAGTAAGGATAGTAATAATAGTTATAGCGATAATAATAATAGTAATAAGCATAATAATAATAGTAGTAAGGATAATAATAATAGTTATAGCGATAATATTAATAGTAATAAGCATAATAATAAAAGTTATAAGTATAGAGACAAGAGTAATAGGGATAGTAATAGTAGAATAAGGATAATAATAACAGTCATAGCGATAATAATAGTAATAAGGATAATAATAATAGTTATAGCCTTAATAATAATAGTTATAGCGATAATAATAATAGTAGTAAGGATAAAGACAAGAGTAATAGGGATAGTAATAGTACAATAAGGATAATAATAACAGTCATAACGATAATAATAATAGTTATAAGGATAGTAATAACAGTTATAAGGATAAAGAGAAGAGTAATAGGGATAGTAATAATAGAATAAGGATAATAATAACAGTCATAGCGATAATAATAATATTAGTAAGGATAATAATAACAGTTATAGCGATAATAATAATAGTAATAAGCATAATAATAATAGTTGTAAGGATAAAGACAAGAGTAATAGGGATATTAATAATACAATAAGGATAATAATAACAGTCATAGCGATAATAATAATAGTTATAAGGGTAAAGACAAGAGTAATAGGGATAGTAATAATAGAATAAGGATAATAATAACAGTCATAGCGATAATAATAATAGTAGTAAGGATAATAATAATAGTTATAGCGATAATAATAATAGTAATAAGCATAATAATAATAGTAGTAAGGATAATAATAATAGTTATAGCGATAATATTAATAGTAATAAGCATAATAATAAAAGTTATAAGGATAGAGACAAGAGTAATAGGGATAGTAATAGTAGAATAAGGATAATAATAACAGTCATAGCGATAATAATAGTAATAAGGATAATAATAATAGTTATAGCCTTAATAATAATAGTTATAGCGATAATAATAATAGTAATAAGCATAATAATAATAGTTGTAAGGATAAAGACAAGAGTAATAGGGATATTAATAATACAATAAGGATAATAATAATAGTTATAGCGATAATAATAATAGTAATGAGGATAACAATAATAGTTATAGAGATAATAATACTAGTAATAAGGATAATAATAACAGTTATAATGATAATAATAATAGTTTTAATGCTAATAATAATAGTAATAAGCATAACAATAATAGTTATAAGGATAAAGACAAGAGTAATAGGGATAGTAATAATAGAATAAGTATAATAGTAACAGTCATAGCGATAATAATAACAGTAGTAAGGATAATAATAATAGTTTTAGTGCTAATAATAATACTTTTAGTGCTAATAATAATAGTAATAAGCATAACAATAATAGTTATAAGGATAAAGACAAGAGTAATAGGGATAGTAATAATAGAATAACGATAATAATAACAGTCATAGCGATAATAATAATCGTAGTAAGGATAATAATAATAGTTATAGCGATAATAATAATAGTAATAAGCATAATAATAATAGTAGTAAGGATAATAATAATAGTTATAGCGATAATATTAATAGTAATAAGCATAATAATAAAAGTTATAAGGATAGAGACAAGAGTAATAGGGATAGTAATAGTAGAATAAGGATAATAATAACAGTCATAGCGATAATAATAGTAATAAGGATAATAATAATAGTTATAGCCTTAATAATAATAGTTATAGCGATAATAATAATAGTAGTAAGGATAAAGACAAGAGTAATAGGGATAGTAATAGTACAATAAGGATAATAATAACAGTCATAACGATAATAATAATAGTTATAGCGATAATAATAATAGTTATAAGGATAAAGAGAAGAGTAATGGGGATAGTAATAATAGAATAAGGATAATAATAACAGTCATAGGGATAATAATAATAGTAGTAAGGATAATAATAATAGATATAGCGATAATAATAATAGTAATAAGCATATTAATAATAGTTGTAAGGATAAAGACAAGAGTAATAGGGATATTAATAATAGAATAAGTATAATAATAACAGTCATAGCGATAATAATAATAGTAATAAGGATAATAATAATAGTTATAAGGATAGTAATAACAGTTATAAGGATAAAGAGAAGAGTAATAGGGATAGTAATAATAGAATAAGGATAATAATAACAGTCATAGCGATAATAATAATATAAGTAAGGATAATAATAACAGTTATAGCGATAATAATAATAGTAATAAGCATAATAATAATAGTTGTAAGGATAAAGACAAGAGTAATAGGGATATTAATAATACAATAAGGATAATAATAACAGTCATAGCGATAATAATAATAGTTATAGCGATAATAATAATAGTTATACGGGTAAAGACAAGAGTAATAGGGATAGTAATAATAGAATAAGGATAATAATAACAGTCATAGCGATAATAATAATAGTAGTAAGGATAATAATAATAGTTATAGCGATAATAATAATAGTAATAAGCATATTAATAATAGTTATAAGCATAGAGACAAGAGTAATAGGGATAGTAATAGTAGAATAAGGATAATAAAAACAGTCATAGCGATAATAATAGTAATAAGGATAATAATAATAGTTTTAGCCTTAATAATAATAGTTATAGCGATAATAATAATAGTAGTAAGGATAAAGACAAGAGTAATAGGGATAGTAATAGTACAATAAGGATAATAATAACAGTCATAACAATAATAATAATAGTTATAGCGATAATAATAATAGTTATAAGGATAAAGAGAAGAGTAATAGGGATAGTAATAATAGAATAAGGATAATAATAACAGTCATAGCGATAATAATAATAGTAGTAAGGATAATAATAATAGTTTTAGTGCTAATAACAATAGTAATAAGCATAACAATAGTAGTTATAAGGATAAAGACAAGAGTAATAGGGATATTAATAATACAATAAGGATAATAATAACAGTCATATCGATAATAATAATAGTTATAGTGATAATCATAGTTATAAGGATAAAGACAAGACTAATAGGGATAGTAATAATAGAATAAGTATAATAATAACAGTCATAGCGATAATAATAATAGTAATAAGGATAATAATAATAGTTATAGTGGTAATAATAATAGTAATAAGCATAATAATAATAGTTATAAGGATAGAGACAAGAGTTATAGGGATAGTAATAATAGAATAAGTATAATAATAACAGTCATAGCGATAATAATAATAGTAATAAGGATAATAATAATAGTTTTAGTGCTAATAATAATAGTAATAAGCATAACAATAATAGTTATAAGGACAAAGACAAGAGTAATAGGGATAGTAATAATAGAATAAGTATAATAATAACAGTCATAGCGATAATAATAATAGTTATAGCGATAATAATAATAGTAATAATGATAATAATAATAGTTATAAGGATAAAGACAAGAGTAATAGGGATAGTAATAATAGAATAAGGATAATAATAACAGTTATGGCAATAATAATAATAGTAATAAGGATAAACATAATAGTTATAGTGCGAATAAAAATAGTAATAAGGATAAACATAATAGTTATAGTGCTAATAATACTAGTAATAAGGATAATAATAACAGTTATAGCGATAATAATAATTGTAATATGGGAAATAATAATAATTATCAGGATAAAGACAAGAGTAATAGGGATAGTAATAATACAATAAGGATAATAATAACAGTCATAGCGATAATAATAATAGTTATAGTGATAATCATAGTTATAAGGATAAAGACAAGACTAATAGGGATAGTAATAATAGAATAAGTATAATAATAACAGTCATAGCGATAATAATAATAGTAATAAGGATAATAATAATAGTTATAGTGGCAATAATAATAGTAATAAGCATAATAATAATAGTTATAAGGATAGAGACAAGAGTTATAGGGATAGTAATAATAGAATAAGTATAATAATAACAGTCATAGCGATAATAATAATAGTAATAAGGATAATAATAATAGTTTTAGTGCTAATAATAATAGTAATAAGCATAACAATAATAGTTATAAGAACAAAGACAAGAGTAATAGGGATAGTAATAATAGAATAAGTATAATAATAACAGTCATAGCGATAATAATAATAGTTATAGCGATAATAATAATAGTAATAATGATAATAATAATAGTTATAAGGATAAAGACAAGAGTAATAGGGATAGTAATAATAGAATAAGGATAATAATAACAGTCATAGCGATAATAATAATAGTAATAAGCATAATAATAATAGTTATAGTGCTAATAATAATAGTAATAAGTATAATAATAATAGTTATAAGGATAGAGACAAGAGTAATAGGGATAGTAATAATAGAATAAGTATAATAATAACAGTCATAGCGATAATAATAATAGTAATAAGGATAATAATAATAGTTATAAGGATAGTAATAATAGTTATAAGGATAAAGACAAGAGTAATAGGGATAGTAATAATAGAATAACGATAATAATAACAGTCATAGCGATAATAATAATCGTAGTAAGGATAATAATAATAGTTATAGCGATAATAATAATAGTAATAAGGATAATAATAACAGTTATAGCGATAATAATAATAGTAATAAGCATAATAATAATAGTTGTAAGAATAAAGACAAGAGTAATAGGGATATTAATAATACAATAAGGATAATAATAACAGTCATAGCGATAATAATAATAGTTATAAGGGTAAAGACAAGAGTAATAGGGATAGTAATAATAGAATAAGGATAATAATAACAGTCATAGCGATAATAATAATAGTAGTAAGGATAATAATAATAGTTATAGCGATAATAATAATAGTAATAAGCATATTAATAATAGTTATAAGCATAGAGACAAGAGTAATAGGGATAGTAATAGTAGAATAAGGATAATAATAACAGTCATAGCGATAATAATAATAGTAGTAAGGATAATAATAACAGTTATAGCGATAATAATAATAGTAATAAGCATAATAATAATAGTTGTAAGGATAAAGACAAGAGTGATGGGGATAGCAATAATAGAATAAGTATAATAATAACAGTCATAGCGATAATAATAATAGTAATAAGGATAATAATAATAGTTATAAGGATAGTAATAACAGTTATAAGGATAAAGAGAAGAGTAATAGGGATAGTAATAATAGAATAAGGATAATAATAACAGTCATAGCGATAATAATAATAGTAGTAAGGATAATAATAATAGTTATAGCGATAATAATAATAGTAATAAGCATAATAATAATAGTAGTAAGGATAATAATAATAGTTATAGCGATAATATTAATAGTAATAAGCATAATAATAAAAGTTATAAGGATAGAGACAAGAGTAATAGGGATAGTAATAGTAGAATAAGGATAATAATAACAGTCATAGCGATAATAATAGTAATAAGGATAATAATAATAGTTATAGCCTTAATAATAATACTTATAGCGATAATAATAATAGTAGTAAGGATAAAGACAAGAGTAATAGGGATAGTAATAGTACAATAAGGATAATAATAACAGTCATAACGATAATAATAATAGTTATAGCGATAATAATAATAGTTATAAGGATAAAGACAAGAGTAATAGGGATAGTAATAATAGAATAAGGATAATAATAACAGTCATAGCGATAATAATAATAGTAGTGAGGATAATATTAATAGTTATAGCGATAATAATAATAGTAATAAGCATATTAATAATAGTTATAAGGATAGAGACAAGAGTAGTAGGGATAGTAATAGTAGAATAAGGATAATAATAACAGTCATAGCGATAATATTAATAGTTATAGCGATAATAATAATAGTAATAAGGATAATAATAATAGTTATAAGGATAAAGAGAAGAGTAATAGGGATAGTAATAATAGAATAAGGATAATAATAACAGTCATAGCGATAATAATAATAGTAGTAAGGATAATAATAACAGTTATAGCGATAATAATAATAGTAATAAGCATAATAATAATAGTTGTAAGGATAAAGACAAGAGTAATAGGGATATTAATAATACAATAAGGATAATAATAATAGTTATAGCGATAATAATAATAGTAATGAGGATAACAATAATAGTTATAGAGATAATAATACTAGTAATAAGGATAATAATAACAGTTATAATGATAATAATAATAGTTTTAGTGCTAATAATAATAGTAATAAGCATAACAATAATAGTTATAAGGATAAAGACAAGAGTAATACGGATAGTAATAATAGAATAAGTATAATAGTAACAGTCATAGCGATAATAATAACAGTAGTAAGGATAATAATAATAGTTTTAGTGCTAATAATAATACTTTTAGTGCTAATAATAATAGTAATAAGCATAACAATAATAGTTATAAGGATAAAGACAAGAGTAATAGGGATAGTAATAATAGAATAACGATAATAATAACAGTCATAGCGATAATAATAATCGTAGTAAGGATAATAATAATAGTTATAGCGATAATAATAATAGTAATAAGCATAATAATAAAAGTTATAAGGATAGAGACAAGAGTAAAAGGGATAGTAATAGTAGAATAAGGATAATAATAACAGTCATAGCGATAATAATAGTAATAAGGATAATAATAATAGTTATAGCGATAATAACAATAGTTATAGCGATAATAATAATAGTTATAAGGATAAAGACAAGAGTAATAGGGATAGTAATAATAGAATAAGGATAATAATAACAGTCATAGCGATAATAATAATAGTAAGGATAATAATAATAGTTATAGCGATAATAATAATAGTAATAAGCATATTAATAATAGTTATAAGGATAGAGACAAGAGTAGTAGGGATAGTAATAGTAGAATAAGGATAATAATAACAGTCATAGCGATAATATTAATAGTTATAGCGATAATAATAATAGTAATAAGGATAATAATAATAGTTATAAGGATAAAGAGAAGAGTAATGGGGATAGTAATAATAGAATAAGGATAATAATAACAGTCATAGCGATAATAATAATAGTAATAAGGATAATAATAATAGTTATAAGGATAAAGAGAAGAGTAATAGGGATAGTAATAATAGAATAAGGATAATAATAACAGTCATAGCGATAATAATAATAGTAGTAAGGATAATAATAACAGTTATAGCGATAATAATAAAAGTAATAAGCATAATAATAATAGTTGTAAGAATAAAGACAAGAGTAATAGGGATATTAATAATGCAATAAGGATAATAATAACAGTCATAGCGATAATAATAATAGTTATAGTGATAATCATAGTTATAAGGATAAAGACAAGACTAATAGGGATAGTAATAATAGAATAAGTATAATAATAACAGTCATAGCGATAATAATAATAGTAATAAGCATAATAATAATAGTTATAGTGCTAATAATAATAGTAATAAGTATAATAATAATAGTTATAAGGATAGAGACAAGAGTAATAGGGATAGTAATAATAGAATAAGTATAATAATAACAGTCATAGCGATAATAATAATAGTTATAAGGATAGAGACAAGAGTAATAGGGATAGTAATAATAGAATAAGTATAATAATAACAGTCATAGCGATAATAATAATAGTAATAAGGATAATAATAATAGTTATAAGGATAGTAATAATAGTTATAAGGATAAAGACAAGAGTAATAGGGATAGTAATAATAGAATAACGATAATAATAACAGTCATAGCGATAATAATAATCGTAGTAAGGATAATAATAATAGTTATAGCGATAATAATAATAGTAATAAGGATAATAATAACAGTTATAGCGATAATAATAATAGTAATAAGCATAATAATAATAGTTGTAAGAATAAAGACAAGAGTAATAGGGATATTAATAATACAATAAGGATAATAATAACAGTCATAGCGACAATAATAATAGATATAGTGATAATCATAGTTATAAGGATAAAGACAAGACTAATAGGGATAGTAATAATAGAATAAGGATAATAATAACAGTCATAGCGATAATAATAATAGTAATGATGATAACAATAATAGTTATAGAGATAATAATACTAGTAATAAGGATAATAATAACAGTTATAATGATAATAATAATAGTAATAAGGGAAATAATAATAGTTATAAGGATAAAGACAAGAGTAATAGGGATAGTTATAATAGAATAACGATAATAATAACAGTCATAGCGATAATAATAATCGTAGTAAGGATAATAATAATAGTTATAGCGCTAATAATAATAGTAATAAGGATAAACATAATAGTTATAGTGCGAATAAAAATAGTAATAAGGATAAACATAATAGTTATAGTGCTAATAATACTAGTAATAAGGATAATAATAACAGTTATAGCGATAATAATAATTGTAATATGGGAAATAATAATAATTATCAGGATAAAGACAAGAGTAATAGGGATAGTAATAATACAATAAGGATAATAATAACAGTCATAGCGATAATAATAATAGTTATAGTGATAATCATAGTTATAAGGATAAAGACAAGACTAATAGGGATAGTAATAATAGAATAAGTATAATAATAACAGTCATAGCGATAATAATAATAGTAATAAGGATAATAATAATAGTTATAGTGGTAATAATAATAGTAATAAGCATAATAATAATAGTTATAAGGATAGAGACAAGAGTTATAGGGATAGTAATAATAGAATAAGTATAATAATAACAGTCATAGCGATAATAATAATAGTAATAAGGATAGAGACAAGAGTAATAGGGATAGTAATAATAGAATAAGGATAATAATAACAGTCATAGCGATAATAATAATAGTAGTAAGGATAATAATAACAGTTATAGCGATAATAATAAAAGTAATAAGCATAATAATAATAGTTGTAAGAATAAAGACAAGAGTAATAGGGATATTAATAATGCAATAAGGATAATAATAACAGTCATAGCGATAATAATAATAGTTATAGTGATAATCATAGTTATAAGGATAAAGACAAGACTAATAGGGATAGTAATAATAGAATAAGTATAATAATAACAGTCATAGCGATAATAATAATAGTAATAAGCATAATAATAATAGTTATAGTGCTAATAATAATAGTAATAAGTATAATAATAATAGTTATAAGGATAGAGACAAGAGTAATAGGGATAGTAATAATAGAATAAGTATAATAATAACAGTCATAGCGATAATAATAATAGTAATAAGGATAATAATAATAGTTATAAGGATAGTAATAATAGTTATAAGGATAAAGACAAGAGTAATAGGGATAGTAATAATAGAATAACGATAATAATAACAGTCATAGCGATAATAATAATCGTAGTAAGGATAATAATAATAGTTATAGCGATAATAATAATAGTAATAAGGATAATAATAACAGTTATAGCGATAATAATAATAGTAATAAGCATAATAATAATAGTTGTAAGAATAAAGACAAGAGTAATAGGGATATTAATAATACAATAAGGATAATAATAACAGTCATAGCGATAATAATAATAGATATAGTGATAATCATAGTTATAAGGATAAAGACAAGACTAATAGGGATAGTAATAATAGAATAAGGATAATAATAACAGTCATAGCGATAATAATAATAGTAATGATGATAACAATAATAGTTATAGAGATAATAATACTAGTAATAAGGATAATAATAACAGTTATAATGATAATAATAATAGTAATAAGGGAAATAATAATAGTTATAAGGATAAAGGCAAGAGTAATAGGGATAGTTATAATAGAATAACGATAATAATAACAGTCATAGCGATAATAATAATCGTAGTAAGGATAATAATAATAGTTATAGCGCTAATAATAATAGTAATAAGGATAAACATAATAGTTATAGTGCGAATAAAAATAGTAATAAGGATAAACATAATAGTTATAGTGCTAATAATACTAGTAATAAGGATAATAATAACAGTTATAGCGATAATAATAATTGTAATATGGGAAATAATAATAATTATCAGGATAAAGACAAGAGTAATAGGGATAGTAATAATACAATAAGGATAATAATAACAGTCATAGCGATAATAATAATAGTTATAGTGATAATCATAGTTATAAGGATAAAGACAAGACTAATAGGGATAGTAATAATAGAATAAGTATAATAATAACAGTCATAGCGATAATAATAATAGTAATAAGGATAATAATAATGGTTTTAGTGCTAATAATAGTAGTAATAAGCATAACAATAATAGTTATAAGCATAAAGACAAGAGTAATAGGGATAGTAATAATAGAATAAGTATAATAATAACAGTCATAGCGATAATAATAATAGTAATAAGGATAATAATAATAGTTATAAGGATAATAATAATAGTTATAAGGATAAAGAGAAGAGTAATAGGGATAGTAATAATAGAATAAGGATAATAATAACAGTCATAGCGATAATAATAATAGTAGTAAGGATAATAATAATAGTTTTAGTGCTAATAACAATAGTAATAAGCATAACAATAATAGTTATAAGGATAAAGACAAGAGTAATAGGGATAGTAATAATAGAATAAGTATAATAATAACAGTCATAGCGATAATAATAATAGTAATAAGGATAATAATAATAGTTATAGTGCGAATAATAATAGTAATAAGGATAAACATAACAGTTATAGTGCTAATAATACTAGTAATAAGGATAATAATAACAGTTATAGCGATAATAATAATAGTAATAAGGACAATGATAATAGTTATAAGGATAAAGTGAAGAGTAATAGGGAAAGTAATAATAGAATAAGGATAATAATAACAGTCATAGCGATAATAATAATAATAGTAAGGATTATAATAATAGTTATAGTGCGAATAATAATAGTAATGAGGATAAACATAATAGTTATAGTGCTAATAATACTAGTAATAAGGATAATAATAGCAGTTATAGCGATAATAATAATTGTAATAAGGGAAACAATAATAATTATCAGGATAAAGACAAGAGTAATAGGGATAGTAATAATAGAATAAGTATAATAATAACAGTCATAGCGATAATAATAATAGTAATAAGGATAATAATAATAGTTATAGCGATAATAATAATAGTAATAAGGATAATAATAATAGTTATAAGGATAAAGACAAGAGTAATAGGGATAGTAATAATAGAATAAGTATAATAATAACAGTCATAGCGATAATAATAATAGTAATAAGGATAATAATAATAGTTATAAGGATAATAATAATAGTTATAAGGATAAAGAGAAGAGTAATAGGGATAGTAATAATAGAATAAGGATAATAATAACAGTCATAGCGATAATAATAATAGTAGTAAGGATAATAATAATAGTTTTAGTGCTAATAACAATAGTAATAAGCATAACAATAGTAGTTATAAGGATAAAGACAAGAGTAATAGGGATATTAATAATACAATAAGGATAATAATAACAGTCATATCGATAATAATAATAGTTATAGTGATAATCATAGTTATAAGGATAAAGACAAGACTAATAGGGATAGTAATAATAGAATAAGTATAATAATAACAGTCATAGCGATAATAATAATAGTAATAAGGATAATAATAATAGTTATAGTGGTAATAATAATAGTAATAAGCATAATAATAATAGTTATAAGGATAGAGACAAGAGTTATAGGGATAGTAATAATAGAATAAGTATAATAATAACAGTCATAGCAATAATAATAATAGTAATAAGGATAATAATAATAGTTTTAGTGCTAATAATAATAGTAATAAGCATAACAATAATAGTTATAAGGACAAAGACAAGAGTAATAGGGATAGTAATAATAGAATAAGTATAATAATAACAGTCATAGCGATAATAATAATAGTTATAGCGATAATAATAATAGTAATAATGATAATAATAATAGTTATAAGGATAAAGACAAGAGTAATAGGGATAGTAATAATAGAATAAGGATAATAATAACAGTTATGGCAATAATAATAATAGTAATAAGGATAATAATAATAGTTATAAGGATAATAATAATAGTAATAAGGATAAACATAATAGTTATAGTGCTAATAATACTAGTAATAAGGATAATAATAACAGTTATAGCGATAATAATAATTGTAATATGGGAAATAATAATAATTATCAGGATAAAGACAAGAGTAATAGGGATAGTAATAATACAATAAGGATAATAATAACAGTCATAGCGATAATAATAATAGTTATAGTGATAATCATAGTTATAAGGATAAAGACAAGACTAATAGGGATAGTAATAATAGAATAAGTATAATAATAACAGTCATAGCGATAATAATAATAGTAATAAGGATAATAATAATAGTTATAGTGGTAATAATAATAGTAATAAGCATAAAAATAATAGTTATAAGGATAGAGACAAGAGTTATAGGGATAGTAATAATAGAATAAGTATAATAATAACAGTCATAGCGATAATAATAATAGTAATAAGGATAATAATAATAGTTTTAGTGCTAATAATAATAGTAATAAGCATAACAATAATAGTTATAAGGACAAAGACAAGAGTAATAGGGATAGTAATAATAGAATAAGTATAATAATAACAGTCATAGCGATAATAATAATAGTAATAAGGATAATAATAATAGTTTTAGTGCTAATAATAATAGTTTTAGTGCTAATAATAATAGTAATAAGCATAACAATAATAGTTATAAGGATAAAGACAAGAGTAATAGGGATAGTAATAATAGAATAAGTATAATAATAACAGTCATAGCGATAATAATAATAGTAATAAGGATAATAATAATAGTTATAAGGATAATAATAATAGTTATAAGGATAAAGACAAGAGTAATAGGGATAGTAATAATAGAGTAAGTATAATAATAACAGTCATAGCGATAATAATAATAGTAATAAGGATAATAATAATAGTTATAAGGATAATAATAATAGTTATAAGGATAAAGAGAAGAGTAATAGGGATAGTAATAATAGAATAAGGATAATAATAACAGTCATAGCGATAATAATAATAGTAGTAAGGATAATAATAATAGTTTTAGTGCTAATAACAATAGTAATAAGCATAACAATAGTAGTTATAAGGATAAAGACAAGAGTAATAGGGATATTAATAATACAATAAGGATAATAATAACAGTCATATCGATAATAATAATAGTTATAGTGATAATCATAGTTATAAGGATAAAGACAAGACTAATAGGGATAGTAATAATAGAATAAGTATAATAATAACAGTCATAGCGATAATAATAATAGTAATAAGGATAATAATAATAGTTATAGTGGTAATAATAATAGTAATAAGCATAATAATAATAGTTATAAGGATAGAGACAAGAGTTATAGGGATAGTAATAATAGAATAAGTATAATAATAACAGTCATAGCGATAATAATAATAGTAATAAGGATAATAATAATAGTTTTAGTGCTAATAATAATAGTAATAAGCATAACAATAATAGTTATAAGGACAAAGACAAGAGTAATAGGGATAGTAATAATAGAATAAGTATAATAATAACAGTCATAGCGATAATAATAATAGTTATAGCGATAATAATAATAGTAATAATGATAATAATAATAGTTATAAGGATAAAGACAAGAGTAATAGGGATAGTAATAATAGAATAAGGATAATAATAACAGTTATGGCAATAATAATAATAGTAATAAGGATAAACATAATAGTTATAGTGCGAATAAAAATAGTAATAAGGATAAACATAATAGTTATAGTGCTAATAATACTAGTAATAAGGATAATAATAACAGTTATAGCGATAATAATAATTGTAATATGGGAAATAATAATAATTATCAGGAAAAAGAGAAGAGTAATAGGGATTGTAATAATAGAATAAGTATAATAGTAACAGTCATAGCGATAATAATAATAGTAATAAGGATAATAATAATAGTTATAAGGATAAAGACAAGAGTAATAGGGATAGTAATAATAGAATAAGGATAATAATAACAGTCATAGCGATAATAATAATAGTAGTAAGGATAATAATAATAGTTATAGCGATAATAATAATAGTAATAAGCATATTAATAATAGTTATAAGGATAGAGACAAGAGTAATAGGGATAGTAATAGTAGAATAAGGATAATAATAACAGTCATAGCGATAATAATAATAGTAATAAGGATAATAATAATAGTTTTAGTGCTAATAATAATAGTAATAAGCATAACAATAATAGTTATAAGGATAAAGACAAGAGTAATAGGGATAGTAATAATAGAATAAGTATAATAATAACAGTCATAGCGATAATAATAATAGTAATAAGGATAATAATAATAGTTATAAGGATAATAATAATAGTTATAAGGATAAAGAGAAGAGTAATAGGGATAGTAATAATAGAATAAGGATAATAATAACAGTTATGGCAATTATAATAATAGTAATAAGGATAAACATAATAGTTATAGTGCGAATAAAAATAGTAATAAGGATAAACATAATAGTTATAGTGCTAATAATACTAGTAATAAGGATAATAATAACAGTTATAGCGATAATAATAATTGTAATATGGGAAATAATAATAATTATCAGGATAAAGACAAGAGTAATAGGGATAGTAATAATACAATAAGGATAATAATAACAGTCATAGCGATAATAATAATAGTTATAGTGATAGTCATAGTTATAAGGATAAAGACAAGAGTAATAGGGATTGTAATAATAGAATAAGTATAATAGTAACAGTCATAGCGATAATAATAATAGTAATAAGGATAATAATAATAGTTATAAGGATAATCATAATAGTTATAAGGATAAAGAGAAGAGTAATAGGGATAGTAATAATAGAATAAGGATAATAATAACAGTTATAGCAATAACAATAATAGTAATAAGGATAAACATAATAGTTATAGTGCTAGTAATAATAGTGATAAGGATAATAATAATAGTTATAGCGATAATAATAATAGTAATGAGGATAACAATAATAGTTATAGAGATAATAATACTAGTAATAAGGATAATAATAACAGTTATAATGATAATAATAATAGTAATAAGGGAAATAATAATAATTATCAGGATAAAGACAAGAGTAATAGGGATAGTAATAATAGAATAAGTATAATAATAACAGTCATAGCGATAATAATAATAGTAATAAGGATAATAATAATAGTTATAAGGATAGTAATAACAGTTATAAGGATAAAGAGAAGAGTAATAGGGATAGTAATAATAGAATAAGGATAATAATAACAGTCATAGCGATAATAATAATATTAGTAAGGATAATAATAATAGTTATAGCGATAATAATAATAGTTATAAGGATAAAGACAAGAGTAATAGGGATAGTAATAATAGAATAAGGATAATAATAACAGTCATAGCGATAATATTAATAGTTATAGCGATAATAATAATAGTAATAAGGATAATAATAATAGTTATAAGGATCAAGACAAGAGTAATAGGGATAGTAATAATAGAATAAGGATAATAATAACAGTCATAGCGATAATATTAATAGTTATAGCGATAATAATAATAGCAATAAGGATAATAATAATAGTTATAAGGATCAAGACAAGAGTAATAGGGATAGTAATAATAGAATAAGGATAATAATAACAGTCATAGCGATAATAATAATAGTAATAAGCATATTAATAATAGCTATAAGGATAGAGACAAGAGTAATAGGGATAGTAATATTAGAATAAGGATAATAATAACAGTCATAGCGATAATAATAGTAATAAGGATAATAATAACAGTTATAGCGCTAATAATAATAGTAATAAGGATAAACATAATAGTTATAGTGCGAATAAAAATAGTAATAAGGATAAACATAATAGTTATAGTGCTAACAATACTAGTAATAAGGATAATAATAACAGTTATAGCGATAATAATAATTGTAATATGGCAAATAATAATAATTATCAGGATAAAGACAAGAGTAATAGGGATAGTAATAATACAATAAGGATAATAATAATAGTAATAAGGATAATAATAATAGTTATAAGGATAAAGACAAGAGTAATAGGGATAGTAATAATAGAATAAGGATAATAATAACAGTTATAGCAATAATAATAATAGTAAAGAGGATAAACATAATAGTTATAGAGCTAGTAATAATAGTGATAAGGATAATAATAATAGTTATAGCGATAATAATAATAGTAATGAGGATAACAATAATAGTTATAGAGATAATAATACTAGTAATACGGATAATAATAACAGTTATAATGATAATAATAATAGTAATAAGGGAAATAATAATAGTTATAAGGATAAAGACAAGAGTAATAGGGATAGTAATAATAGAATAAGTATAATAATAACAGTCATAGCGATAATAATATTAGTAATAAGGATAATAATAATAGTTATAAGGATAATAATAATAGTTATAAGGATAAAGAGAAGAGTAATAGGGATAGTAATAATAGATTAAGGATAATAATAACAGTCATAGCGATAATAATAATAGTAGTAAGGATAATAATAACAGTTATAGCGATAATAATAAAAGTAATAAGCATAATAATAATAGTTGTAAGAATAAAGACAAGAGTAATAGGGATATTAATAATGCAGTAAGGATAATAATAACAGTCATAGCGATAATAATAATAGTTATAGTGATAATCATAGTTATAAGGATAAAGACAAGACTAATAGGGATAGTAATAATAGAATAAGTATAATAATAACAGTCATAGCGATAATAATAATAGTAATAAGCATAATAATAATAGTTATAGTGCTAATAATAATAGTAATAAGTATAATAATAATAGTTATAAGGATAGAGACAAGAGTAATAGGGATAGTAATAATAGAATAAGTATAATAATAACAGTCATAGCGATAATAATAATAGTAATAAGGATAATAATAATAGTTATAAGGATAGTAATAATAGTTATAAGGATAAAGACAAGAGTAATAGGGATAGTAATAATAGAATAACGATAATAATAACAGTCATAGCGATAATAATAATCGTAGTAAGGATAATAATAATAGTTATAGCGATAATAATAATAGTAATAAGGATAATAATAACAGTTATAGCGATAATAATAATAGTAATAAGCATAATAATAATAGTTGTAAGAATAAAGACAAGAGTAATAGGGATATTAATAATACAATAAGGATAATAATAACAGTCATAGCGATAATAATAATAGTTATAGTGATAATCATAGTTATAAGCATAAAGACAAGACTAATAGGGATAGTAATAATAGAATAAGTATAATAATAACAGTCGTAGCGATAATAATAATAGTAATAAGCATAATAATAATAGTTATAAGGATAGAGACAAGAGTAATAGGGATAGTAATAATAGAATAAGGATAATAATAACAGTTATAGCAATAATAATAATAGTAATAAGGATAAACATAATAGTTATAGAGCTAGTAATAATAGTGATAAGGATAATAATAATAGTTATAGCGATAATAATAATAGTAATGAGGATAACAATAATAGTTATAGAGATAATAATACTAGTAATACGGATAATAATAACAGTTATAATGATAATAATAATAGTAATAAGGGAAATAATAATAGTTATAAGGATAAAGACAAGAGTAATAGGGATAGTAATAATAGAATAAGTATAATAATAACAGTCATAGCGATAATAATATTAGTAATAAGGATAATAATAATAGTTATAAGGATAATAATAATAGTTATAAGGATAAAGAGAAGAGTAATAGGGATAGTAATAATAGAATAAGGATAATAATAACAGTCATAGCGATAATAATAATAGTAGTAAGGATAATAATAACAGTTATAGCGATAATAATAAAAGTAATAAGCATAATAATAATAGTTGTAAGAATAAAGACAAGAGTAATAGGGATATTAATAATGCAATAAGGATAATAATAACAGTCATAGCGATAATAATAATAGTTATAGTGATAATCATAGTTATAAGGATAAAGACAAGACTAATAGGGATAGTAATAATAGAATAAGTATAATAATAACAGTCATAGCGATAATAATAATAGTAATAAGCATAATAATAATAGTTATAGTGCTAATAATAATAGTAATAAGTATAATAATAATAGTTATAAGGATAGAGACAAGAGTAATAGGGATAGTAATAATAGAATAAGTATAATAATAACAGTCATAGCGATAATAATAATAGTAATAAGGATAATAATAATAGTTATAAGGATAGTAATAATAGTTATAAGGATAAAGACAAGAGTAATAGGGATAGTAATAATAGAATAACGATAATAATAACAGTCATAGCGATAATAATAATCGTAGTAAGGATAATAATAATAGTTATAGCGATAATAATAATAGTAATAAGGATAATAATAACAGTTATAGCGATAATAATAATAGTAATAAGCATAATAATAATAGTTGTAAGAATAAAGACAAGAGTAATAGGGATATTAATAATACAATAAGGATAATAATAACAGTCATAGCGATAATAATAATAGTTATAGTGATAATCATAGTTATAAGGATAAAGACAAGACTAATAGGGATAGTAATAATAGAATAAGTATAATAATAACAGTCATAGCGATAATAATAATAGTAATAAGGATAATAATAATAGTTTTAGTGCTAATAATAATAGTTTTAGTGCTAATGATAATAGTAATAAGCATAACAATAATAGTTATAAGGATAAAGACAAGAGTAATAGGGATAGTAATAATAGAATAAGTATAATAATAACAGTCATAGCGATAATAATAATAGTAATAAGGATAATAATAATAGTTATAAGGATAATAATAATAGTTATAAAGATAAAGAGAAGAGTAATAGGGATAGTAATAATAGAATAAGGATAATAATAACAGTTATAGCAATAATAATAATAGTAATAAGGATAAACATAATAGTTATAGTGCTAGTAATAATAGTGATAAGGATAATAATAATAGTTATAGCGATAATAATAATAGTAATGAGGATAACAATAATAGTTATAGAGATAATAATACTAGTAATAAGGATAATAATAACAGTTATAATGATAATAATAATAGTAATAAGGGAAATAATAATAATTATCAGGATAAAGACAAGAGTAATAGGGATAGTAATAATAGAATAAGTATAATAATAACAGTCATAGCGATAATAATAATAGTAATAAGGATAATAATAATAGTTATAAGGATAGTAATAACAGTTATAAGGATAAAGAGAAGAGTAATAGGGATAGTAATAATAGAATAAGGATAATAATAACAGTCATAGCGATAATAATAATATTAGTAAGGATAACAATAACAGTTATAGCGATAATAATAATAGTAATAAGCATAATAATAATAGTTGTAAGGATAAAGACAAGAGTAATAGGGATATTAATAATACAATAAGGATAATAATAACAGTCATAGCGATAATAATAATAGTTATAGTGATAATCATAGTTATAAGGATAATGACAAGACTAATCGGGATAGTAATAATAGAATAAGGATAATAATAACAGTCATAGCGATAATAATAATAGTAATGATGATAACAATAATAGTTATAGAGATAATAATACTAGTAATAAGGATAATAATAACAGTTATAATGATAATAATAATAGTAATAAGGGAAATAATAATAGTTATAAGGATAAAGACAAGAGTAATAGGGATAGTAATAATAGAATAACGATAATAATAACAGTCATAGCGATAATAATAATCGTAGTAAGGATAATAATAATAGTTATAGCGCTAATAATAATAGTAATAAGGATAAACATAATAGTTATAGTGCGAATAAAAATAGTAATAAGGATAAACATAATAGTTATAGTGCTAATAATACTAGTAATAAGGATAATAATAACAGTTATAGCGATAATAATAATTGTAATATGGGAAATAATAATAATTATCAGGATAAAGACAAGAGTAATAGGGATAGTAATAATACAATAAGGATAAGAATAACAGTCATAGCGATAATAATAATAGTTATAGTGATAATCATAGTTATAAGGATAAAGACAAGACTAATAGGGATAGTAATAATAGAATAAGTATAATAATAACAGTCATAGCGATAATAATAATAGTAATAAGGATAATAATAATAGTTTTAGTGCTAATAATAATAGTTTTAGTGCTAATAATAATAGTAATAAGCATAACAATAATAGATATAAGGATAACGACAAGAGTAATAGGGATAGTAATAATAGAATAAGTATAATAATAACAGTCATAGCGATAATAATAATAGTAATAAGGATAATAATAATAGTTATAAGGATAAAGAGAAGAGTAATAGGGATAGTAATAATAGAATAAGGATAATAATAACAGTTATAGCAATAATAATAATAGTAATAAGGATAAACATAATAGTTATAGTGCTAGTAATAATAGTGATAAGGATAATAATAATAGTTATAGCGTTAATAATAATAGTAATGAGGATAACAATAATAGTTATAGAGATAATAATACTAGTAATAAGGATAATAATAACAGTTATAATGATAATAATAATAGTAATAAGGGAAATAATAATAATTATCAGGATAAAGACAAGAGTAATAGGGATAGTAATAATAGAATAAGTATAATAATAACAGTCATAGCGATAATAATATTAGTAATAAGGATAATAATAATAGTTATAAGGATAATAATAATAGTTATAAGGATAAAGAGAAGAGTAATAGGGATAGTAATAATAGAATAAGGATAATAATAACAGTCATAGCGATAATAATAATAGTAGTAAGGATAATAATAACAGTTATAGCGATAATAATAAAAGTAATAAGCATAATAATAATAGTTGTAAGAATAAAGACAAGAGTAATAGGGATATTAATAATGCAATAAGGATAATAATAACAGTCATAGCGATAATAATAATAGTTATAGTGATAATCATAGTTATAAGGATAAAGACAAGACTAATAGGGATAGTAATAATAGAATAAGTATAATAATAACAGTCATAGCGATAATAATAATAGTAATAAGCATAATAATAATAGTTATAGTGCTAATAATAATAGTAATAAGTATAATAATAATAGTTATAAGGATAGAGACAAGAGTAATAGGGATAGTAATAATAGAATAAGTATAATAATAACAGTCATAGCGATAATAATAATAGTAATAAGGATAATAATAATAGTTATAAGGATAGTAATAATAGTTATAAGGATAAAGACAAGAGTAATAGGGATAGTAATAATAGAATAACGATAATAATAACAGTCATAGCGATAATAATAATCGTAGTAAGGATAATAATAATAGTTATAGCGATAATAATAATAGTAATAAGGATAATAATAACAGTTATAGCGATAATAATAATAGTAATAAGCATAATAATAATAGTTGTAAGAATAAAGACAAGAGTAATAGGGATATTAATAATACAATAAGGATAATAATAACAGTCATAGCGATAATAATAATAGTTATAGTGATAATCATAGTTATAAGGATAAAGACAAGACTAATAGGGATAGTAATAATAGAATAAGTATAATAATAACAGTCATAGCGATAATAATAATAGTAATAAGGATAATAATAATAGTTTTAGTGCTAATAATAATAGTTTTAGTGCTAATGATAATAGTAATAAGCATAACAATAATAGTTATAAGGATAAAGACAAGAGTAATAGGGATAGTAATAATAGAATAAGTATAATAATAACAGTCATAGCGATAATAATAATAGTAATAAGGATAATAATAATAGTTATAAGGATAATAATAATAGTTATAAAGATAAAGAGAAGAGTAATAGGGATAGTAATAATAGAATAAGGATAATAATAACAGTTATAGCAATAATAATAATAGTAATAAGGATAAACATAATAGTTATAGTGCTAGTAATAATAGTGATAAGGATAATAATAATAGTTATAGCGATAATAATAATAGTAATGAGGATAACAATAATAGTTATAGAGATAATAATACTAGTAATAAGGATAATAATAACAGTTATAATGATAATAATAATAGTAATAAGGGAAATAATAATAATTATCAGGATAAAGACAAGAGTAATAGGGATAGTAATAATAGAATAAGTATAATAATAACAGTCATAGCGATAATAATAATAGTAATAAGGATAATAATAATAGTTATAAGGATAGTAATAACAGTTATAAGGATAAAGAGAAGAGTAATAGGGATAGTAATAATAGAATAAGGATAATAATAACAGTCATAGCGATAATAATAATATTAGTAAGGATAACAATAACAGTTATAGCGATAATAATAATAGTAATAAGCATAATAATAATAGTTGTAAGGATAAAGACAAGAGTAATAGGGATATTAATAATACAATAAGGATAATAATAACAGTCATAGCGATAATAATAATAGTTATAGTGATAATCATAGTTATAAGGATAATGACAAGACTAATCGGGATAGTAATAATAGAATAAGGATAATAATAACAGTCATAGCGATAATAATAATAGTAATGATGATAACAATAATAGTTATAGAGATAATAATACTAGTAATAAGGATAATAATAACAGTTATAATGATAATAATAATAGTAATAAGGGAAATAATAATAGTTATAAGGATAAAGACAAGAGTAATAGGGATAGTAATAATAGAATAACGATAATAATAACAGTCATAGCGATAATAATAATCGTAGTAAGGATAATAATAATAGTTATAGCGCTAATAATAATAGTAATAAGGATAAACATAATAGTTATAGTGCGAATAAAAATAGTAATAAGGATAAACATAATAGTTATAGTGCTAATAATACTAGTAATAAGGATAATAATAACAGTTATAGCGATAATAATAATTGTAATATGGGAAATAATAATAATTATCAGGATAAAGACAAGAGTAATAGGGATAGTAATAATACAATAAGGATAAGAATAACAGTCATAGCGATAATAATAATAGTTATAGTGATAATCATAGTTATAAGGATAAAGACAAGACTAATAGGGATAGTAATAATAGAATAAGTATAATAATAACAGTCATAGCGATAATAATAATAGTAATAAGGATAATAATAATAGTTTTAGTGCTAATAATAATAGTTTTAGTGCTAATAATAATAGTAATAAGCATAACAATAATAGATATAAGGATAACGACAAGAGTAATAGGGATAGTAATAATAGAATAAGTATAATAATAACAGTCATAGCGATAATAATAATAGTAATAAGGATAATAATAATAGTTATAAGGATAAAGAGAAGAGTAATAGGGATAGTAATAATAGAATAAGGATAATAATAACAGTTATAGCAATAATAATAATAGTAATAAGGATAAACATAATAGTTATAGTGCTAGTAATAATAGTGATAAGGATAATAATAATAGTTATAGCGTTAATAATAATAGTAATGAGGATAACAATAATAGTTATAGAGATAATAATACTAGTAATAAGGATAATAATAACAGTTATAATGATAATAATAATAGTAATAAGGGAAATAATAATAATTATCAGGATAAAGACAAGAGTAATAGGGATAGTAATAATAGAATAAGTATAATAATAACAGTCATAGCGATAATAATAATAGTAATAAGGATAATAATAATAGTTATAAGGATAGTAATAATAGTTATAAGGATAAAGACAAGAGTAATAGGGATAGTAATAATAGAATAACGATAATAATAACAGTCATAGCGATAATAATAATCGTAGTAAGGATAATAATAATAGTTATAGCGATAATAATAATAGTAATAAGGATAATAATAACAGTTATAGCGATAATAATAATAGTAATAAGCATAATAATAATAGTTGTAAGAATAAAGACAAGAGTAATAGGGATATTAATAATACAATAAGGATAATAATAACAGTCATAGCGATAATAATAATAGATATAGTGATAATCATAGTTATAAGGATAAAGACAAGACTAATAGGGATAGTAATAATAGAATAAGGATAATAATAACAGTCATAGCGATAATAATAATAGTAATGATGATAACAATAATAGTTATAGAGATAATAATACTAGTAATCAGGATAATAATAACAGTTATAATGATAATAATAATAGTAACAAGGGAAATAATAATAGTTATAAGGATAAAGACAAGAGTAATAGGGATAGTAATAATAGAATAACGATAATAATAACAGTCATAGCGATAATAATAATCGTAGTAAGGATAATAATAATAGTTATAAGGATAATCATAATAGTTATAAGGATAAAGAGAAGAGTAATAGGGATAGTAATAATAGAATAAGGATAATAATAACAGTTATAGCAATAATAATAATAGTAATAAGGATAAACATAATAGTTATAGTGCTAGTAATAATAGTGATAAGGATAATAATAATAGTTATAGCGATAATAATAATAGTAATGAGGATAACAATAATAGTTATAGAGATAATAATACTAGTAATAAGGATAATAATAACAGTTATAATGATAATAATAATGGTAATAAGGGAAATAATAATAATTATCAGGATAAAGACAAGAGTAATAGGGATAGTAATAATAGAATAAGTATAATAATAACAGTCATAGCGATAATAATAATAGTAATAAGGATAATAATAATAGTTATAAGGATAGTAATAACAGTTATAAGGATAAAGAGAAGAGTAATAGGGATAGTAATAATAGAATAAGGATAATAATAACAGTCATAGCGATAATAATAGTAATAAGGATAATAATAATAGTTATAGCGCTAATAATAATAGTAATAAGGATAAACATAATAGTTATAGTGCGAATAAAAATAGTAATAAGGATAAACATAATAGTTATAGTGCTAATAATACTAGTAATAAGGATAATAATAACAGTTATAGCGATAATAATAATTGTAATATGGGAAATAATAATAATTATCAGGATAAAGACAAGAGTAATAGGGATAGTAATAATACAATAAGGATAATAATAACAGTCATAGCGATAATAATAATAGTTATAGTGATAATCATAGTTATAAGGATAAAGACAAGACTAATAGGGATAGTAATAATAGAATAAGTATAATAATAACAGTCATAGCGATAATAATAATAGTAATAAGGATAATAATAATAGTTATAGTGGTAATAATAATAGTAATAAGCATAATAATAATAGTTATAAGGATAGAGACAAGAGTTATAGGGATAGTAATAATAGAATAAGTATAATAATAACAGTCATAGCGATAATAATAATAGTAATAAGGATAATAATAATAGTTATAAGGATAATAATAATAGTTATAAGGATAAAGAGAAGAGTAATAGGGATAGTAATAATAGAATAAGGATAATAATAACAGTCATAGCGATAATAATAATAGTAGTAAGGATAATAATAACAGTTATAGCGATAATAATAAAAGTAATAAGCATAATAATAATAGTTGTAAGAATAAAGACAAGAGTAATAGGGATATTAATAATGCAATAAGGATAATAATAACAGTCATAGCGATAATAATAATAGTTATAGTGATAATCATAGTTATAAGGATAAAGACAAGACTAATAGGGATAGTAATAATAGAATAAGTATAATAATAACAGTCATAGCGATAATAATAATAGTAATAAGCATAATAATAATAGTTATAGTGCTAATAATAATAGTAATAAGTATAATAATAATAGTTATAAGGATAGAGACAAGAGTAATAGGGATAGTAATAATAGAATAAGTATAATAATAACAGTCATAGCGATAATAATAATAGTAATAAGGATAATAATAATAGTTATAAGGATAGTAATAATAGTTATAAGGATAAAGACAAGAGTAATAGGGATAGTAATAATAGAATAACGATAATAATAACAGTCATAGCGATAATAATAATCGTAGTAAGGATAATAATAATAGTTATAGCGATAATAATAATAGTAATAAGGATAATAATAACAGTTATGGCGATAATAATAATAGTAATAAGCATAATAATAATAGTTGTAAGAATAAAGACAAGAGTAATAGGGATATTAATAATACAATAAGGATAATAATAACAGGCATAGCGATAATAATAATAGTTATAGTGATAATCATAGTTATAAGGATTAAGACAAGACTAATAGGGATAGTAATAATAGAATAAGTATAATAATAACAGTCGTAGCGATAATAATAATAGTAATTAGCATAATAATAATAGTTATAAGGATAGAGACAAGAGTAATAGGGATAGTAATAATAGAATACGTATAACAATAACAGTCATAGCGATAATAATAATAGTAATAAGGATAATAATAATAGTTATAGCGATAATAATAATTGTAATAAGGGAAATAATAATAATTATCAGGATAAAGACAAGAGTAATAGGGATAGTAATAATAGAATAAGTATAATAATAACAGTCATAGCGATAATAATAATAGTAATAAGGATAATAATAATAGTTATAAGGATAGTAATAATAGTTATAAGGATATAGACAAGAGTAATAGGGATAGTAATAATAGAATAAGGATAATAATAACAGTCATAGCGATAATAATAATAGTATTAAGGATAATAATAATAGTTATAGCGATAATAATAATAGTAATAATCATATTAATAATAGCTATAAGGATAGAGACACGAGTAATAGGGATAGTAATATTAGAATCAGGATAATAATAACAGTCATAGCGATAATAATAGTAATAAGGATAATAATAATAGTTATAGCGCTAATAATAATAGTAATAAGGATAAACATAATAGTTATAGTGCGAATAAAAATAGTAATAAGGATAAACATAATAGTTATAGTGCTAATAATACTAGTAATAAGGATAATAATAACAGTTATAGCGATAATAATAATTGTAATATGGGAAATAATAATAATTATCAGGATAAAGACAAGAGTAATAGGGATAGTAATAATACAATAAGGATAATAATAACAGTCATAGCGATAATAATAATAGTTATAGTGATAATCATAGTTATAAGGATAAAGACAAGACTAATAGGGATAGTAATAATAGAATAAGTATAATAATAACAGTCATAGCGATAATAATAATAGTAATAAGGATAATAATAATAGTTATAGTGGTAATAATAATAGTAATAAGCATAATAATAATAGTTATAAGGATAGAGACAAGAGTTATAGGGATAGTAATAATAGAATAAGTATAATAATAACAGTCATAGCGATAATAATAATAGTAATAAGGATAATAATAATAGTTTTAGTGCTAATAATAATAGTAATAAGCATAACAATAATAGTTATAAGGACAAAGACAAGAGTAATAGGGATAGTAATAATAGAATAAGTATAATAATAACAGTCATGGCGATAATAATAATAGTTATAGCGATAATAATAATAGTAATAATGATAATAATAATAGTTATAAGGATAAAGACAAGAGTAATAGGGATAGTAATAATAGAATAAGGATAATAATAACAGTCATAGCGATAATAATAATAGTAGTAAGGATAATAATAATAGTTATAGCGATAATAATAATAGTAATAAGCATATTAATAATAGTTATAAGGATAGAGACAAGAGTAATAGGGATAGTAATAGTAGAATAAGGATAATAATAACAGTCATAGCGATAATAATAATAGTAATA
Organism: Megachile ligniseca; assembly: GCA_945859555.1. Lineage (NCBI taxonomy): Eukaryota > Metazoa > Arthropoda > Insecta > Hymenoptera > Megachilidae > Megachile > Megachile ligniseca. The sequence goes on along the minus strand of CAMAOC010000124.1, from coordinate 78,551 downwards.
AGGATAATAATAATAGTTTTAGTGCTAATAATAATAGTTTTAGTGCTAATAATAATAATAGTAATAAGCATAACAATAATAGTTATAAGGATAAAGACAAGAGTAATAGGGATAGTAATAATAGAATAAGTATAATAATAACAGTCATAGCGATAATAATAATAGTAATAAGGATAATAATAATAGTTATAAGGATAATAATAATAGTTATAAGGATAAAGAGAAGAGTAATAGGGATAGTAATAATAGAATAAGGATAATTATAACAGTTATAGCAATAATAACAATAGTAATAAGGATAAACATAATAGTTATAGAGCTAGTAATAATAGTGATAAGGATAATAATAATAGTTATAGCGATAATAATAATAGTAATGAGGATAACAATAATAGTTATAGAGATAATAATACTAGTAATACGGATAATAATAACAGTTATAATGATAATAATAATAGTAATAAGGGAAATAATAATAGTTATAAGGATAAAGACAAGAGTAATAGGGATAGTAATAATAGAATAAGTATAATAATAACAGTCATAGCGATAATAATATTAGTAATAAGGATAATAATAATAGTTATAAGGATAATAATAATAGTTATAAGGATAAAGAGAAGAGTAATAGGGATAGTAATAATAGAATAAGGATAATAATAACAGTCATAGCGATAATAATAATAGTAGTAAGGATAATAATAACAGTTATAGCGATAATAATAAAAGTAATAAGCATAATAATAATAGTTGTAAGAATAAAGACAAGAGTAATAGGGATATTAATAATGCAATAAGGATAATAATAACAGTCATAGCGATAATAATAATAGTTATAGTGATAATCATAGTTATAAGGATAAAGACAAGACTAATAGGGATAGTAATAATAGAATAAGTATAATAATAACAGTCATAGCGATAATAATAATAGTAATAAGCATAATAATAATAGTTATAGTGCTAATAATAATAGTAATAAGTATAATAATAATAGTTATAAGGATAGAGACAAGAGTAATAGGGATAGTAATAATAGAATAAGTATAATAATAACAGTCATAGCGATAATAATAATAGTAATAAGGATAATAATAATAGTTATAAGGATAGTAATAATAGTTATAAGGATAAAGACAAGAGTAATAGGGATAGTAATAATAGAATAACGATAATAATAACAGTCATAGCGATAATAATAATCGTAGTAAGGATAATAATAATAGTTATAGCGATAATAATAATTGTAATAAGGGAAATAATAATAATTATCAGGATAAAGACAAGAGTAATAGGGATAGTAATAATAGAATAAGGATAATAATAACAGTCATAGCGATAATAATAATAGTAATGAGGATAACAATAATAGTTATAGAGATAATAATACTAGTAATAAGGATAATAATAACAGTTATAATGATAATAATAATAGTAATAAGGGAAATAATAATAGTTATAAGGATAAAGACAAGACTAATAGGGATAGTAATAATAGAATAAGTATAATAATAACAGTCATAGCGATAATAATAATAGTAATGAGGATAACAATAATAGTTATAGAGATAATAATACTAGTAATAAGGATAATAATAACAGTTATAATGATAATAATAATAGTATTAAGGGAAATAATAATAGTTATAAGGATAAAGACAAGAGTAATAGGGATAGTAATAATAGAATAAGTATAATAATAACAGTCATAGCGATAATAATAATAGTAATAAGGATAATAATAATAGTTATAAGGATAATAATAATAGTTATAAGGATAAAGAGAAGAGTAATAGGGATAGTAATAATAGAATAAGGATAATAATAACAGTCATAGCGATAATAATAATAGTAGTAAGGATAATAATAACAGTTATAGCGATAATAATAAAAGTAATAAGCATAATAATAATAGTTGTAAGAATAAAGACAAGAGTAATAGGGATATTAATAATGCAATAAGGATAATAATAACAGTCATAGCGATAATAATAATAGTTATAGTGATATAATCATAGTTATAAGGATAAAGACAAGACTAATAGGGATAGTAATAATAGAATAAGTATAATAATAACAGTCATAGCGATGATAATAATAGTAATAAGCATAATAATAATAGTTTAGTGCTAATAATAATAGTAATAAGTATAATAATAATAGTTTAAGGATAGAGACAAGAGTAATAGGGATAGTAATAATAGAATAAGTATAATAATAAACAGTCATAGCGTAATAATAATAGTAATAAGGATAATAATAATAGTTATAGGATAGTAAATAATAGTTATAAGGATAAAGACAAGAGTAATAGGGATAGTAATAATAGAATAACGATAATAATAACAGTCATAGCGATAATAATAATCGTAGTAAGGATAATAATAATAGTTATAGCGATAATAATAATAGTAATAAGGATAATAATAACAGTTATAGCGATAATAATAATAGTAATAAGCATAATAATAATAGTTGTAAGAATAAAGACAAGAGTAATAGGGATATTAATAATACAATAAGGATAATAATAACAGTCATAGCGATAATAATAATAGTAATAAGGATAATAATAATAGTTATAAGGATAGTAATAATAGTTATAAGGATATAGACAAGAGTAATAGGGATAGTAATAATAGAATAAGGATAATAATAACAGTCATAGCGATAATAATAATAGTATTAAGGATAATAATAATAGTTATAGCGATAATAATAATAGTAATAATCATATTAATAATAGCTATAAGGATAGAGACACGAGCAATAGGGATAGTAATATTAGAATCAGGATAATAATAACAGTCATAGCGATAATAATAGTAATAAGGATAATAATAATAGTTATAGCGCTAATAATAATAGTAATAAGGATAAACATAATAGTTATAGTGCGAATAAAAATAGTAATAAGGATAAACATAATAGTTATAGTGCTAATAATACTAGTAATAAGGATAATAATAACAGTTATAGCGATAATAATAATTGTAATATGGGAAATAATAATAATTATCAGGATAAAGACAAGAGTAATAGGGATAGTAATAATACAATAAGGATAATAATAACAGTCATAGCGATAATAATAATAGTTATAGTGATAATCATAGTTATAAGGATAAAGACAAGACTAATAGGGATAGTAATAATAGAATAAGTATAATAATAACAGTCATAGCGATAATAATAATAGTAATAAGGATAATAATAATAGTTATAGTGGTAATAATAATAGTAATAAGCATAATAATAATAGTTATAAGGATAGAGACAAGAGTTATAGGGATAGTAATAATAGAATAAGTATAATAATAACAGTCATAGCGATAATAATAATAGTAATAAGGATAATAATAATAGTTTTAGTGCTAATAATAATAGTAATAAGCATAACAATAATAGTTATAAGGACAAAGACAAGAGTAATAGGGATAGTAATAATAGAATAAGTATAATAATAACAGTCATGGCGATAATAATAATAGTTATAGCGATAATAATAATAGTAATAATGATAATAATAATAGTTATAAGGATAAAGACAAGAGTAATAGGGATAGTAATAATAGAATAAGGATAATAATAACAGTCATAGCGATAATAATAATAGTAGTAAGGATAATAATAATAGTTATAGCGATAATAATAATAGTAATAAGCATATTAATAATAGTTATAAGGATAGAGACAAGAGTAATAGGGATAGTAATAGTAGAATAAGGATAATAATAACAGTCATAGCGATAATAATAATAGTAATAAGGATAATAATAATAGTTTTAGTGCTAATAATAATAGTTTTAGTGCTAATAATAATAATAGTAATAAGCATAACAATAATAGTTATAAGGATAAAGACAAGAGTAATAGGGATAGTAATAATAGAATAAGTATAATAATAACAGTCATAGCGATAATAATAATAGTAATAAGGATAATAATAATAGTTATAAGGATAATAATAATAGTTATAAGGATAAAGAGAAGAGTAATAGGGATAGTAATAATAGAATAAGGATAATTATAACAGTTATAGCAATAATAACAATAGTAATAAGGATAAACATAATAGTTATAGAGCTAGTAATAATAGTGATAAGGATAATAATAATAGTTATAGCGATAATAATAATAGTAATGAGGATAACAATAATAGTTATAGAGATAATAATACTAGTAATACGGATAATAATAACAGTTATAATGATAATAATAATAGTAATAAGGGAAATAATAATAGTTATAAGGATAAAGACAAGAGTAATAGGGATAGTAATAATAGAATAAGTATAATAATAACAGTCATAGCGATAATAATATTAGTAATAAGGATAATAATAATAGTTATAAGGATAATAATAATAGTTATAAGGATAAAGAGAAGAGTAATAGGGATAGTAATAATAGAATAAGGATAATAATAACAGTCATAGCGATAATAATAATAGTAGTAAGGATAATAATAACAGTTATAGCGATAATAATAAAAGTAATAAGCATAATAATAATAGTTGTAAGAATAAAGACAAGAGTAATAGGGATATTAATAATGCAATAAGGATAATAATAACAGTCATAGCGATAATAATAATAGTTATAGTGATAATCATAGTTATAAGGATAAAGACAAGACTAATAGGGATAGTAATAATAGAATAAGTATAATAATAACAGTCATAGCGATAATAATAATAGTAATAAGCATAATAATAATAGTTATAGTGCTAATAATAATAGTAATAAGTATAATAATAATAGTTATAAGGATAGAGACAAGAGTAATAGGGATAGTAATAATAGAATAAGTATAATAATAACAGTCATAGCGATAATAATAATAGTAATAAGGATAATAATAATAGTTATAAGGATAGTAATAATAGTTATAAGGATAAAGACAAGAGTAATAGGGATAGTAATAATAGAATAACGATAATAATAACAGTCATAGCGATAATAATAATCGTAGTAAGGATAATAATAATAGTTATAGCGATAATAATAATTGTAATAAGGGAAATAATAATAATTATCAGGATAAAGACAAGAGTAATAGGGATAGTAATAATAGAATAAGGATAATAATAACAGTCATAGCGATAATAATAATAGTAATGAGGATAATAATAATAGTTATAAGGATAGAGACAAGAGTAATAGGGATAGTAATAATAGAATAAGTATAATAATAACAGTCATAGCGATAATAATAATAGTAATAAGGATAATAATAATAGTTTTAGTGCTAATAATAATAGTAATAAGCATAATAATAATAGTTATAAGGATAGAGACAAGAGTAATAGGGATAGTAATAATAGAATAAGGATAATAATAACAGTCATAGCGATAATAATAATAGTAATGAGGATAACAATAATAGTTATAGAGATAATAATACTAGTAATAAGGATAATAATAACAGTTATAATGATAATAATAATAGTAATAAGGGAAATAATAATAGTTATAAGGATAAAGACAAGAGTAATAGGGATAGTAATAATAGAATAAGTATAATAATAACAGTCATAGCGATAATAATAATAGTTATAAGGATAAAGAGAAGAGTAATAGGGATAGTAATAATAGAATAAGGATAATAATAACAGTCATAGCGATATTAATAATAGTAATAAGGATAATAATAATAGTTATACTGATAATAATAATAGTTATAAGGATAAAGAGAAGAGTAATAGGGATAGTAATAATAGAATAAGGATAATAATAACAGTCATAGCGATAATAATAATAGTAGTAAGGATAATAATAATAGTTATAGCGATAATAATAATAGTAATTAGGATAATAATAATAGTTATAAGGATAAAGAGAAGAGTAATAGGGATAGTAATAATAGAATAAGGATAATAATAACAGTCATTGCGATAATAATAATAGTAATAAGGATAATAATAATAGTTATAGCGATAATAATAATAGTAATAAAGATAATAATAATAGTTATAAGGATAATAATAATAGTTATAAGGATAATAATAATAGTTATAAGGATAAAGAGAAGAGTAACAGGGATAGTAATAATAGAATAAGGATAATAATAACAGTCATTGCGATAATAATAATAGTAATAAGGATAATAATAATAGTTATAGCGATAATAATAATAGTAATAAGGATAATAATAATAGTTATAAGGATAATAATAATAGTTATAAGGATAAAGAGAAGAGTAATAGGGATAGTAATAATAGAATAAGGATAATAATAACAGTCATAGCGATAATAATAATAGTAGTAAGGATAATAATAATAGTTATAGCGATAATAATAATAGTAATAAGGATAATAATAATAGTTATAAGGATAAAGAGAAGAGTAATAGGGATAGTAATAATAGAATAAGGAAAATAATAACAGTCATTGCGATAATAATAATAGTAATAAGGATAATAATAATAGTTATAGCGATAATAATAATAGTAATAAGGATAATAATAATAGTTATAAGGATAATAATAATAGTTATAAGGATAATAATAATAGTTATAAGGATAAAGAGAAGAGTAATAGGGATAGTAATAATAGAATAAGGATAATAATAACAGTCATAGCGATAATAATAATAGTAGTAAGGATAATAATAATAGTTATAGCGATAATAATAACAGTAATAAGGATAATAATAATAGTTATAAGGATAAAGAGAAGAGTAATAGGGATAGTAATAGTAGAATAAGCATAATAATAACAGTCATAGCGATAATAATAATAGTTATAGTGCGAATAATAATAGTAATAAGGATAAACATAATAGTTATAGTGCTAATAATACTAGTAATAAGGATAATAATAATAGTTATAGCGATAATAATAATAGTAATAAGGGAAGTAATAATAGTTATAAGGATAAAGACAAGAGTAATAGGGATAGTAATAATAGAATAAGGATAATAATAACAGACATAGCGATAATAACAATAGTAATGAGGATAATAATAATAGTTATAGCGATAATAATAATACTGACAAGGATAATAATAATAGTTATAAGGATAAAGAGAAGAGTAATAGGGATAGTAATAATAGAATAAGGATAATAATAACAGTCATTGCGATAATAATAATAGTAATAAGGATAATAATAATAGTTATAAGGATAAAGAGAAGAGTAATAGGGATAGTAATAATAGAATAAGGATAATAATAACAGTCATAGCGATAATAATAATAGTAGTAAGGATAATAATAATAGTTATAGCGATAATAATAATAGTAATAAGGATAATAATAATAGTTATAAGGATAAAGAGAAGAGTAATAGGGATAGTAATAATAGAATAAGGATAATAATAACAGTCATAGCGATAATAATAATAGTAGTAAGGATAATAATAATAGTTATAGCGATAATAATAATAGTAATAAGGATAATAATAATAGTTATAAGGATAAAGAGAAGAGTAATAGGGATAGTAATAATACAATAAGCATAATAATAACAGTCATAGCGATAATAATAATAGTTATAGCGATAATAATAATAGTAATAAGGATAATAATAATAGTTATAAGGATAAAGACAAGAGTAATAGGGATAGTAATAATAGAATAAGGATAATAATAACAGTCATAGCGATAATAACAATAGTAATGAGGATAATAATAATAGTTATAGCGATAATAATAATACTGACAAGGATAATAATAATAGTTATAAGGATAAAGAAAAGAGTAATAGGGATAGTAATAATAGAATAAGGATAATAATAACAGTCATTGCGATAATAATAATAGTAATAAGGATAATAATAATAGTTATAGCGATAATAATAATAGTAATAAGGATAATAATAATAGTTATAAGGATAATAATAATAGTTATAAGGATAATAATAATAGTTATAAGGATAAAGAGAAGAGTAATAGGGATAGTAATAATAGAATAAGGATAATAATAACAGTCATAGCGATAATAATAATAGTAGTAAGGATAATAATAATAGTTATAGCGATAATAATAACAGTAATAAGGATAATAATAATAGTTATAAGGATAAAGAGAAGAGTAATAGGGATAGTAATAATAGAATAAGGATAATAATAACAGTCATTGCGATAATAATAATAGTAATAAGGATAATAATAATAGTTATAGCGATAATAATAATAGTAATAACGATAATAATAATAGTTATAAGGATAAAGACAAGAGTAATAGGGATAGTAATAATAGAATAAGGATAATAATAACAGTCATTGCGATAATAATAATAGTAATAAGGATAATAATAATAGTTATAGCGATAATAATAATAGTAATAAAGATAATAATAATAGTTATAAGGATAATAATAATAGTTATAAGGATAATAATAATAGTTAGAAGGATAAAGACAAGAGTAATAGGGATAGTAATAATAGAATAAGGATAATAATAACAGTCATTGCGATAATAATAATAGTAATAAGGATAATAATAATAGTTATAGCGATAATAATAATAGTAATAAAGATAATAATAATAGTTATAAGGATAATAATAATAGTTATAAGGATAATAATAATAGTTATAAGGATAATAATAATAGTTATAAGGATAAAGAGAAGAGTAATAGGGATAGTAATAATAGAATAAGGATAATAATAACAGTCATTGCGATAATAATAATAGTAATAAGGATAATAATAATAGTTATAAGGATAATAATAATAGTCATAAGGATAATAATAATAGTTATAAGGATAATAATAATAGTTATAAGGATAAAGAGAAGAGTAATAGGGATAGTAATAATAGAATAAGGATAATAATAACAGTCATAGCGATAATAATAATAGTAGTAAGGATAATAATAATAGTTATAGCGATAATAATAACAGTAATAAGGATAATAATAATAGTTATAAGGATAAAGAGAAGAGTAATAGGGATAGTAATAATAGAATAAGGATAATAATAACAGTCATAGCGATAATAATAATAGTAGTAAGGATAATAATAATAGTTATAGCGATAATAATAATGGTAATAAGCATAATAATAATAGTTATAAGAATAGAGACAAGAGTAATAGGGATAGTAATAGTAGAATAAGCATAATAATAACAGTCATAGCGATAATAATAATAGTTATAGTGCGAATAATAATAGTAATAAGGATAAACATAATAGTTATAGTGCTAATAATACTAGTAATAAGGATAATAATAATAGTTATAGCGATAATAATAATAGTAATAAGGGAAGTAATAATAGTTATAAGGATAAAGACAAGAGTAATAGGGATAGTAATAATAGAATAAGGATAATAATAACAGACATAGCGATAATAACAATAGTAATGAGGATAATAATAATAGTTTTAGTGCTAATAATAATAGTAATAAGCATAATAATAATAGTTATAAGGATAGAGACAAGAGTAATAGGGATAGTAATAATAGAATAAGGATAATAATAACAGTCATAGCGATAATAATAATAGTAATGAGGATAACAATAATAGTTATAGAGATAATAATACTAGTAATAAGGATAATAATAACAGTTATAATGATAATAATAATAGTAATAAGGGAAATAATAATAGTTATAAGGATAAAGACAAGAGTAATAGGGATAGTAATAATAGAATAAGTATAATAATAACAGTCATAGCGATAATAATAATAGTTATAAGGATAAAGAGAAGAGTAATAGGGATAGTAATAATAGAATAAGGATAATAATAACAGTCATAGCGATATTAATAATAGTAATAAGGATAATAATAATAGTTATACTGATAATAATAATAGTTATAAGGATAAAGAGAAGAGTAATAGGGATAGTAATAATAGAATAAGGATAATAATAACAGTCATAGCGATAATAATAATAGTAGTAAGGATAATAATAATAGTTATAGCGATAATAATAATAGTAATTAGGATAATAATAATAGTTATAAGGATAAAGAGAAGAGTAATAGGGATAGTAATAATAGAATAAGGATAATAATAACAGTCATTGCGATAATAATAATAGTAATAAGGATAATAATAATAGTTATAGCGATAATAATAATAGTAATAAGGATAATAATAATAGTTATAAGGATAATAATAATAGTTATAAGGATAATAATAATAGTTATAAGGATAAAGAGAAGAGTAATAGGGATAGTAATAATAGAATAAGGATAATAATAACAGTCATAGCGATAATAATAATAGTAGTAAGGATAATAATAATAGTTATAGCGATAATAATAACAGTAATAAGGATAATAATAATAGTTATAAGGATAAAGAGAAGAGTAATAGGGATAGTAATAATAGAATAAGGATAATAATAACAGTCATTGCGATAATAATAATAGTAATAAGGATAATAATAATAGTTATAGCGATAATAATAATAGTAATAACGATAATAATAATAGTTATAAGGATAAAGACAAGAGTAATAGGGATAGTAATAATAGAATAAGGATAATAATAACAGTCATTGCGATAATAATAATAGTAATAAGGATAATAATAATAGTTATAGCGATAATAATAATAGTAATAAAGATAATAATAATAGTTATAAGGATAATAATAATAGTTATAAGGATAATAATAATAGTTATAAGGATAAAGACAAGAGTAATAGGGATAGTAATAATAGAATAAGGATAATAATAACAGTCATTGCGATAATAATGATAGTAATAAGGATAATAATAATAGTTATAGCGATAATAATAATAGTAATAAAGATAATAATAATAGTTATAAGGATAATAATAATAGTTATAAGGATAATAATAATAGTTATAAGGATAAAGAGAAGAGTAATAGGGATAGTAATAATAGAATAAGGATAATAATAACAGTCATTGCGATAATAATAATAGTAATAAGGATAATAATAATAGTTATAAGGATAATAATAATAGTCATAAGGATAATAATAATAGTTATAAGGATAATAATAATAGTTATAAGGATAAAGAGAAGAGTAATAGGGATAGTAATAATAGAATAAGGATAATAATAACAGTCATAGCGATAATAATAATAGTAGTAAGGATAATAATAATAGTTATAGCGATAATAATAACAGTAATAAGGATAATAATAATAGTTATAAGGATAAAGAGAAGAGTAATAGGGATAGTAATAATAGAATAAGGATAATAATAACAGTCATAGCGATAATAATAATAGTAGTAAGGATAATAATAATAGTTATAGCGATAATAATAATGGTAATAAGCATAATAATAATAGTTATAAGAATAGAGACAAGAGTAATAGGGATAGTAATAGTAGAATAAGCATAATAATAACAGTCATAGCGATAATAATAATAGTTATAGTGCGAATAATAATAGTAATAAGGATAAACATAATAGTTATAGTGCTAATAATACTAGTAATAAGGATAATAATAATAGTTATAGCGATAATAATAATAGTAATAAGGGAAGTAATAATAGTTATAAGGATAAAGACAAGAGTAATAGGGATAGTAATAATAGAATAAGGATAATAATAACAGACATAGCGATAATAACAATAGTAATGAGGATAATAATAATAGTTTTAGTGCTAATAATAATAGTAATAAGCATAATAATAATAGTTATAAGGATAGAGACAAGAGTAATAGGGATAGTAATAATAGAATAAGGATAATAATAACAGTCATAGCGATAATAATAATAGTAATGAGGATAACAATAATAGTTATAGAGATAATAATACTAGTAATAAGGATAATAATAACAGTTATAATGATAATAATAATAGTAATAAGGGAAATAATAATAGTTATAAGGATAAAGACAAGAGTAATAGGGATAGTAATAATAGAATAAGTATAATAATAACAGTCATAGCGATAATAATAATAGTTATAAGGATAAAGAGAAGAGTAATAGGGATAGTAATAATAGAATAAGGATAATAATAACAGTCATAGCGATATTAATAATAGTAATAAGGATAATAATAATAGTTATACTGATAATAATAATAGTTATAAGGATAAAGAGAAGAGTAATAGGGATAGTAATAATAGAATAAGGATAATAATAACAGTCATTGCGATAATAATAATAGTAATAAGGATAATAATAATAGTTATAGCGATAATAATAATAGTAATAAAGATAATAATAATAGTTATAAGGATAATAATAATAGTTATAAGGATAATAATAATAGTTATAAGGATAAAGAGAAGAGTAATAGGGATAGTAATAATAGAATAAGGATAATAATAACAGTCATTGCGATAATAATAATAGTAATAAGGATAATAATAATAGTTATAGCGATAATAATAATAGTAATAAGGATAATAATAATAGTTATAAGGATAATAATAATAGTTATAAGGATAAAGAGAAGAGTAATAGGGATAGTAATAATAGAATAAGGATAATAATAACAGTCATAGCGATAATAATAATAGTAGTAAGGATAATAATAATAGTTATAGCGATAATAATAATAGTAATAAGGATAATAATAATAGTTATAAGGATAAAGAGAAGTGTAATAGGGATAGTAATAATAGAATAAGGAAAATAATAACAGTCATTGCGATAATAATAATAGTAATAAGGATAATAATAATAGTTATAGCGATAATAATAATAGTAATAAGGATAATAATAATAGTTATAAGGATAATAATAATAGTTATAAGGATAATAATAATAGTTATAAGGATAAAGAGAAGAGTAATAGGGATAGTAATAATAGAATAAGGATAATAATAACAGTCATAGCGATAATAATAATAGTAGTAAGGATAATAATAATAGTTATAGCGATAATAATAACAGTAATAAGGATAATAATAATAGTTATAAGGATAAAGAGAAGAGTAATAGGGATAGTAATAATAGAATAAGGATAATAATAACAGTCATTGCGATAATAATAATAGTAATAAGGATAATAATAATAGTTATAGCGATAATAATAATAGTAATAAGGATAATAATAATAGTTATAAGGATAATAATAATAGTCATAAGGATAATAATAATAGTTATAAGGATAATAATAATAGTTATAAGGATAAAGAGAAGAGTAATAGGGATAGTAATAATAGAATAAGGATAATAATAACAGTCATAGCGATAATAATAATAGTAGTAAGGATAATAATAATAGTTATAGCGATAATAATAACAGTAATAAGGATAATAATAATAGTTATAAGGATAAAGAGAAGAGTAATAGGGATAGTAATAATAGAATAAGGATAATAATAACAGTCATAGCGATAATAATAATAGTAGTAAGGATAATAATAATAGTTATAGCGATAATAATAATGGTAATAAGCATAATAATAATAGTTATAAGAATAGAGACAAGAGTAATAGGGATAGTAATAGTAGAATAAGCATAATAATAACAGTCATAGCGATAATAATAATAGTTATAGTGCGAATAATAATAGTAATAAGGATAAACATAATAGTTATAGTGCTAATAATACTAGTAATAAGGATAATAATAATAGTTATAGCGATAATAATAATAGTAATAAGGGAAGTAATAATAGTTATAAGGATAAAGACAAGAGTAATAGGGATAGTAATAATAGAATAAGGATAATAATAACAGACATAGCGATAATAACAATAGTAATGAGGATAATAATAATAGTTATAGCGATAATAATAATACTGACAAGGATAATAATAATAGTTATAAGGATAAAGAGAAGAGTAATAGGGATAGTAATAATAGAATAAGGATAATAATAACAGTCATTGCGATAATAATAATAGTAATAAGGATAATAATAATAGTTATAAGGATAAAGAGAAGAGTAATAGGGATAGTAATAATAGAATAAGGATAATAATAACAGTCATAGCGATAATAATAATAGTAGTAAGGATAATAATAATAGTTATAGCGATAATAATAATAGTAATAAGGATAATAATAATAGTTATAAGGATAAAGAGAAGAGTAATAGGGATAGTAATAATAGAATAAGGATAATAATAACAGTCATAGCGATAATAATAATAGTAGTAAGGATAATAATAATAGTTATAGCGATAATAATAATAGTAATAAGGATAATAATAATAGTTATAAGGATAAAGAGAAGAGTAATAGGGATAGTAATAATAGAATAAGGATAATAATAACAGTCATTGCGATAATAATAATAGTAATAAGGATAATAATAACAGTCATTGCGATAATAATAATAGTAATAAGGATAATAATAATAGTTATAAGGATAAAGAGAAGAGTAATAGGGATAGTAATAATAGAATAAGGATAATAATAACAGTCATAGCGATAATAATAATAGTAGTAAGGATAATAATAATAGTTATAGCGATAATAATAATAGTAATAAGGATAATAATAATAGTTATAAGGATAAAGAGAAGAGTAATAGGGATAGTAATAATACAATAAGCATAATAATAACAGTCATAGCGATAATAATAATAGTTATAGCGATAATAATAATAGTAATAAGGATAATAATAATAGTTATAAGGATAAAGACAAGAGTAATAGGGATAGTAATAATAGAATAAGGATAATAATAACAGTCATAGCGATAATAACAATAGTAATGAGGATAATAATAATAGTTATAGCGATAATAATAATACTGACAAGGATAATAATAATAGTTATAAGGATAAAGAGAAGAGTAATAGGGATAGTAATAATAGAATAAGGATAATAATAACAGTCATTGCGATAATAATAATAGTAATAAGGATAATAATAATAGTTATAGCGATAATAATAATAGTAATAAGGATAATAATAATAGTTATAAGGATAATAATAATAGTTATAAGGATAATAATAATAGTTATAAGGATAAAGAGAAGAGTAATAGGGATAGTAATAATAGAATAAGGATAATAATAACAGTCATAGCGATAATAATAATAGTAGTAAGGATAATAATAATAGTTATAGCGATAATAATAACAGTAATAAGGATAATAATAATAGTTATAAGGATAAAGAGAAGAGTAATAGGGATAGTAATAATAGAATAAGGATAATAATAACAGTCATTGCGATAATAATAATAGTAATAAGGATAATAATAATAGTTATAGCGATAATAATAATAGTAATAACGATAATAATAATAGTTATAAGGATAAAGACAAGAGTAATAGGGATAGTAATAATAGAATAAGGATAATAATAACAGTCATTGCGATAATAATAATAGTAATAAGGATAATAATAATAGTTATAGCGATAATAATAATAGTAATAAAGATAATAATAATAGTTATAAGGATAATAATAATAGTTATAAGGATAATAATAATAGTTATAAGGATAAAGACAAGAGTAATAGGGATAGTAATAATAGAATAAGGATAATAATAACAGTCATTGCGATAATAATAATAGTAATAAGGATAATAATAATAGTTATAGCGATAATAATAATAGTAATAAAGATAATAATAATAGTAATAAGGATAATAATAACAGTTATAATGATAATAATAATAGTAATAAGGGAAATAATAATAGTTATAAGGATAAAGACAAGAGTAATAGGGATAGTAATAATAGAATAAGTATAATAATAACAGTCATAGCGATAATAATAATAGTTATAAGGATAAAGAGAAGAGTAATAGGGATAGTAATAATAGAATAAGGATAATAATAACAGTCATAGCGATATTAATAATAGTAATAAGGATAATAATAATAGTTATACTGATAATAATAATAGTTATAAGGATAAAGAGAAGAGTAATAGGGATAGTAATAATAGAATAAGGATAATAATAACAGTCATAGCGATAATAATAATAGTAGTAAGGATAATAATAATAGTTATAGCGATAATAATAATAGTAATTAGGATAATAATAATAGTTATAAGGATAAAGAGAAGAGTAATAGGGATAGTAATAATAGAATAAGGATAATAATAACAGTCATTGCGATAATAATAATAGTAATAAGGATAATAATAATAGTTATAGCGATAATAATAATAGTAATAAAGATAATAATAATAGTTATAAGGATAATAATAATAGTTATAAGGATAATAATAATAGTTATAAGGATAAAGAGAAGAGTAATAGGGATAGTAATAATAGAATAAGGATAATAATAACAGTCATTGCGATAATAATAATAGTAATAAGGATAATAATAATAGTTATAGCGATAATAATAATAGTAATAAGGATAATAATAATAGTTATAAGGATAATAATAATAGTTATAAGGATAAAGAGAAGAGTAATAGGGATAGTAATAATAGAATAAGGATAATAATAACAGTCATAGCGATAATAATAATAGTAGTAAGGATAATAATAATAGTTATAGCGATAATAATAATAGTAATAAGGATAATAATAATAGTTATAAGGATAAAGAGAAGTGTAATAGGGATAGTAATAATAGAATAAGGAAAATAATAACAGTCATTGCGATAATAATAATAGTAATAAGGATAATAATAATAGTTATAGCGATAATAATAATAGTAATAAGGATAATAATAATAGTTATAAGGATAATAATAATAGTTATAAGGATAATAATAATAGTTATAAGGATAAAGAGAAGAGTAATAGGGATAGTAATAATAGAATAAGGATAATAATAACAGTCATAGCGATAATAATAATAGTAGTAAGGATAATAATAATAGTTATAGCGATAATAATAACAGTAATAAGGATAATAATAATAGTTATAAGGATAAAGAGAAGAGTAATAGGGATAGTAATAATAGAATAAGGATAATAATAACAGTCATTGCGATAATAATAATAGTAATAAGGATAATAATAATAGTTATAGCGATAATAATAATAGTAATAAGGATAATAATAATAGTTATAAGGATAATAATAATAGTCATAAGGATAATAATAATAGTTATAAGGATAATAATAATAGTTATAAGGATAAAGAGAAGAGTAATAGGGATAGTAATAATAGAATAAGGATAATAATAACAGTCATAGCGATAATAATAATAGTAGTAAGGATAATAATAATAGTTATAGCGATAATAATAACAGTAATAAGGATAATAATAATAGTTATAAGGATAAAGAGAAGAGTAATAGGGATAGTAATAATAGAATAAGGATAATAATAACAGTCATAGCGATAATAATAATAGTAGTAAGGATAATAATAATAGTTATAGCGATAATAATAATGGTAATAAGCATAATAATAATAGTTATAAGAATAGAGACAAGAGTAATAGGGATAGTAATAGTAGAATAAGCATAATAATAACAGTCATAGCGATAATAATAATAGTTATAGTGCGAATAATAATAGTAATAAGGATAAACATAATAGTTATAGTGCTAATAATACTAGTAATAAGGATAATAATAATAGTTATAGCGATAATAATAATAGTAATAAGGGAAGTAATAATAGTTATAAGGATAAAGACAAGAGTAATAGGGATAGTAATAATAGAATAAGGATAATAATAACAGACATAGCGATAATAACAATAGTAATGAGGATAATAATAATAGTTATAGCGATAATAATAATACTGACAAGGATAATAATAATAGTTATAAGGATAAAGAGAAGAGTAATAGGGATAGTAATAATAGAATAAGGATAATAATAACAGTCATTGCGATAATAATAATAGTAATAAGGATAATAATAATAGTTATAAGGATAAAGAGAAGAGTAATAGGGATAGTAATAATAGAATAAGGATAATAATAACAGTCATAGCGATAATAATAATAGTAGTAAGGATAATAATAATAGTTATAGCGATAATAATAATAGTAATAAGGATAATAATAATAGTTATAAGGATAAAGAGAAGAGTAATAGGGATAGTAATAATAGAATAAGGATAATAATAACAGTCATAGCGATAATAATAATAGTAGTAAGGATAATAATAATAGTTATAGCGATAATAATAATAGTAATAAGGATAATAATAATAGTTATAAGGATAAAGAGAAGAGTAATAGGGATAGTAATAATAGAATAAGGATAATAATAACAGTCATTGCGATAATAATAATAGTAATAAGGATAATAATAACAGTCATTGCGATAATAATAATAGTAATAAGGATAATAATAATAGTTATAAGGATAAAGAGAAGAGTAATAGGGATAGTAATAATAGAATAAGGATAATAATAACAGTCATAGCGATAATAATAATAGTAGTAAGGATAATAATAATAGTTATAGCGATAATAATAATAGTAATAAGGATAATAATAATAGTTATAAGGATAAAGAGAAGAGTAATAGGGATAGTAATAATACAATAAGCATAATAATAACAGTCATAGCGATAATAATAATAGTTATAGCGATAATAATAATAGTAATAAGGATAATAATAATAGTTATAAGGATAAAGACAAGAGTAATAGGGATAGTAATAATAGAATAAGGATAATAATAACAGTCATAGCGATAATAACAATAGTAATGAGGATAATAATAATAGTTATAGCGATAATAATAATACTGACAAGGATAATAATAATAGTTATAAGGATAAAGAGAAGAGTAATAGGGATAGTAATAATAGAATAAGGATAATAATAACAGTCATTGCGATAATAATAATAGTAATAAGGATAATAATAATAGTTATAGCGATAATAATAATAGTAATAAGGATAATAATAATAGTTATAAGGATAATAATAATAGTTATAAGGATAATAATAATAGTTATAAGGATAAAGAGAAGAGTAATAGGGATAGTAATAATAGAATAAGGATAATAATAACAGTCATAGCGATAATAATAATAGTAGTAAGGATAATAATAATAGTTATAGCGATAATAATAACAGTAATAAGGATAATAATAATAGTTATAAGGATAAAGAGAAGAGTAATAGGGATAGTAATAATAGAATAAGGATAATAATAACAGTCATTGCGATAATAATAATAGTAATAAGGATAATAATAATAGTTATAGCGATAATAATAATAGTAATAACGATAATAATAATAGTTATAAGGATAAAGACAAGAGTAATAGGGATAGTAATAATAGAATAAGGATAATAATAACAGTCATTGCGATAATAATAATAGTAATAAGGATAATAATAATAGTTATAGCGATAATAATAATAGTAATAAAGATAATAATAATAGTTATAAGGATAATAATAATAGTTATAAGGATAATAATAATAGTTATAAGGATAAAGACAAGAGTAATAGGGATAGTAATAATAGAATAAGGATAATAATAACAGTCATTGCGATAATAATAATAGTAATAAGGATAATAATAATAGTTATAGCGATAATAATAATAGTAATAAAGATAATAATAATAGTTATAAGGATAATAATAATAGTTATAAGGATAATAATAATAGTTATAAGGATAATAATAATAGTTATAAGGATAAAGAGAAGAGTAATAGGGATAGTAATAATAGAATAAGGATAATAATAACAGTCATTGCGATAATAATAATAGTAATAAGGATAATAATAATAGTTATAGTGCTAATAATAATAGTAATAAGTATAATAATAATAGTTATAAGGATAGAGACAAGAGTAATAGGGATAGTAATAATAGAATAAGTATAATAATAACAGTCATAGCGATAATAATAATAGTAATAAGGATAATAATAATAGTTATAAGGATAGTAATAATAGTTATAAGGATATAGACAAGAGTAATAGGGATAGTAATAATAGAATAAGGATAATAATAACAGTCATAGCGATAATAATAATAGTATTAAGGATAATAATAATAGTTATAGCGATAATAATAATAGTAATAATCATATTAATAATAGCTATAAGGATAGAGACACGAGTAATACGGATAGTAATATTAGAATCAGGATAATAATAACAGTCATAGCGATAATAATAGTAATAAGGATAATAATAATAGTTATAGCGCTAATAATAATAGTAATAAGGATAAACATAATAGTTATAGTGCGAATAAAAATAGTAATAAGGATAAACATAATAGTTATAGTGCTAATAATACTAGTAATAAGGATAATATTAACAGTTATAGCGATAATAATAATTGTAATATGGGAAATAATAATAATTATCAGGATAAAGACAAGAGTAATAGGGATAGTAATAATACAATAAGGATAATAATAACAGTCATAGCGATAATAATAATAGTTATAGTGATAATCATAGTTATAAGGATAAAGACAAGACTAATAGGGATAGTAATAATAGAATAAGTATAATAATAACAGTCATAGCGATAATAATAATAGTAATAAGGATAATAATAATAGTTATAAGGATAAAGAGAAGAGTAATAGGGATAGTAATAATAGAATAAGGATAATAATAACAGTCATAGCGATAATAATAATAGTAGTAAGGATAATAATAATAGTTATAGCGATAATAATAATAGTAATAAGGATAATAATAATAGTTATAAGGATAAAGAGAAGAGTAATAGGGATAGTAATAATACAATAAGCATAATAATAACAGTCATAGCGATAATAATAATAGTTATAGCGATAATAATAATAGTAATAAGGATAATAATAATAGTTATAAGGATAAAGACAAGAGTATTAGGGATAGTAATAATAGAATAAGGATAATAATAACAGTCATAGCGATAATAACAATAGTAATGAGGATAATAATAATAGTTATAGCGATAATAATAATACTGACAAGGATAATAATAATAGTTATAAGGATAAAGAGAAGAGTAATAGGGATAGTAATAATAGAATAAGGATAATAATAACAGTCATTGCGATAATAATAATAGTAATAAGGATAATAATAATAGTTATAGCGATAATAATAATAGTAATAAGGATAATAATAATAGTTATAAGGATAATAATAATAGTTATAAGGATAATAATAATAGTTATAAGGATAAAGAGAAGAGTAATAGGGATAGTAATAATAGAATAAGGATAATAATAACAGTCATAGCGATAATAATAATAGTAATAAGGATAATAATAATAGTTATAAGGATAATAATAATAGTTATAAGGATAAAGAGAAGAGTAATAGGGATAGTAATAATAGAATAAGGATAATAATAACAGTCATAGCGATAATAATAATAGTAGTAAGGATAATAATAACAGTTATAGCGATAATAATAAAAGTAATAAGCATAATAATAATAGTTGTAAGAATAAAGACAAGAGTAATAGGGATATTAATAATGCAATAAGGATAATAATAACAGTCATAGCGATAATAATAATAGTTATAGTGATAATCATAGTTATAAGGATAAAGACAAGACTAATAGGGATAGTAATAATAGAATAAGTATAATAATAACAGTCATAGCGATAATAATAATAGTAATAAGCATAATAATAATAGTTATAGTGCTAATAATAATAGTAATAAGTATAATAATAATAGTTATAAGGATAGAGACAAGAGTAATAGGGATAGTAATAATAGAATAAGTATAATAATAACAGTCATAGCGATAATAATAATAGTAATAAGGATAATAATAATAGTTATAAGGATAGTAATAATAGTTATAAGGATATAGACAAGAGTAATAGGGATAGTAATAATAGAATAAGGATAATAATAACAGTCATAGCGATAATAATAATAGTATTAAGGATAATAATAATAGTTATAGCGATAATAATAATAGTAATAATCATATTAATAATAGCTATAAGGATAGAGACACGAGTAATAGGGATAGTAATATTAGAATCAGGATAATAATAACAGTCATAGCGATAATAATAGTAATAAGGATAATAATAATAGTTATAGCGCTAATAATAATAGTAATAAGGATAAACATAATAGTTATAGTGCGAATAAAAATAGTAATAAGGATAAACATAATAGTTATAGTGCTAATAATACTAGTAATAAGGATAATAATAACAGTTATAGCGATAATAATAATTGTAATATGGGAAATAATAATAATTATCAGGATAAAGACAAGAGTAATAGGGATAGTAATAATACAATAAGGATAATAATAACAGTCATAGCGATAATAATAATAGTTATAGTGATAATCATAGTTATAAGGATAAAGACAAGACTAATAGGGATAGTAATAATAGAATAAGTATAATAATAACAGTCATAGCGATAATAATAATAGTAATAAGGATAATAATAATAGTTATAGTGGTAATAATAATAGTAATAAGCATAATAATAATAGTTATAAGGATAGAGACAAGAGTTATAGGGATAGTAATAATAGAATAAGGATAATAATAACAGTTATAGCAATAATAATAATAGTAATAAGGATAATAATAACAGTCATAGCGATAATAATAATAGTATTAAGGATAATAATAATAGTTATAGCGATAATAATAATAGTAATAAGGATAATAATAATAGTTATAAGGATAAAGAGAAGAGTAATAGGGATAGTAATAATAGAATAAGGATAATAATAACAGTCATAGCGATAATAATAATAGTAGTAAGGATAATAATAATAGTTATAGCGATAATAATAATAGTAATAAGGATAATAATAATAGTTATAAGGATAAAGAGAAGAGTAATAGGGATAGTAATAATACAATAAGCATAATAATAACAGTCATAGCGATAATAATAATAGTTATAGCGATAATAATAATAGTAATAAGGATAATAATAATAGTTATAAGGATAAAGACAAGAGTAATAGGGATAGTAATAATAGAATAAGGATAATAATAACAGTCATAGCGATAATAACAATAGTAATGAGGATAATAATAATAGTTATAGCGATAATAATAATACTGACAAGGATAATAATAATAGTTATAAGGATAAAGAGAAGAGTAATAGGGATAGTAATAATAGAATAAGGATAATAATAACAGTCATTGCGATAATAATAATAGTAATAAGGATAATAATAATAGTTATAGCGATAATAATAATAGTAATAACGATAATAATAATAGTTATAAGGATAAAGACAAGAGTAATAGGGATAGTAATAATAGAATAAGGATAATAATAACAGTCATTGCGATAATAATAATAGTAATAAGGATAATAATAATAGTTATAGCGATAATAATAATAGTAATAAAGATAATAATAATAGTTATAAGGATAATAATAATAGTTATAATTATAATAATAATAGTTATAAGGATAATAATAATAGTTATAAGGATAAAGAGAAGAGTAATAGGGATAGTAATAATAGAATAAGGATAATAATAACAGTCATTGCGATAATAATAATAGTAATAAGGATAATAATAATAGTTATAGCGATAATAATAATAGTAATAAGGATAATAATAATAGTTATAAGGATAATAATAATAGTTATAAGGATAAAGAGAAGAGTAATAGGGATAGTAATAATAGAATAAGGATAATAATAACAGTCATAGCGATAATAATAATAGTAGTAAGGATAATAATAATAGTTATAGCGATAATAATAATAGTAATAAGGATAATAATAATAGTTATAAGGATAAAGAGAAGAGTAATAGGGATAGTAATAATAGAATAAGGATAATAATAACAGTCATTGCGATAATAATAATAGTAATAAGGATAATAATAATAGTTATAGCGATAATAATAATAGTAATAAGGATAATAATAATAGTTATAAGGATAATAATAATAGTTATAAGGATAATAATAATAGTTATAAGGATAATAATAATAGTTATAAGGATAAAGAGAAGAGTAATAGGGATAGTAATAATAGAATAAGGATAATAATAACAGTCATAGCGATAATAATAATAGTAGTAAGGATAATAATAATAGTTATAGCGATAATAATAACAGTAATAAGGATAATAATAATAGTTATAAGGATAAAGAGAAGAGTAATAGGGATAGTAATAATAGAATAAGGATAATAATAACAGTCATTGCGATAATAATAATAGTAATAAGGATAATAATAATAGTTATAGCGATAATAATAATAGTAATAAGGATAATAATAATAGTTATAAGGATAATAATAATAGTTATAAGGATAAAGAGAAGAGTAATAGGGATAGTAATAATAGAATAAGGATAATAATAACAGTCATAGCGATAATAATAATAGTAGTAAGGATAATAATAATAGTTATAGCGATAATAATAACAGTAATAAGGATAATAATAATAGTTATAAGGATAAAGAGAAGAGTAATAGGGATAGTAATAATAGAATAAGGATAATAATAACAGTCATAGCGATAATAATAATAGTAGTAAGGATAATAATAATAGTTATAGCGATAATAATAATGGTAATAAGCATAATAATAATAGTTATAAGAATAGAGACAAGAGTAATAGGGATAGTAATAGTAGAATAAGCATAATAATAACAGTCATAGCGATAATAATGATAGTAATAAGGATAATAATAATAGTTATAGTGCTAGTAATAATAGTAATAAGGATAATAATAATAGTAATAAGGATAATAATAATAGTTATAAGGATAGTAATAACAGTTATAAGGATAAAGAGAAGAGTAATAGGGATAGTAATAATAGAATAAGGATAATAATAACAGTCATAGCGATAATAATAGTAATAAGGATAATAATAATAGTTATAGCGCTAATAATAATAGTAATAAGGATAAACATAATAGTTATAGTGCGAATAAAAATAGTAATAAGGATAAACATAATAGTTATAGTGCTAATAATACTAGTAATAAGGATAATAATAACAGTTATAGCGATAATAATAATTGTAATATGGGAAATAATAATAATTATCAGGATAAAGACAAGAGTAATAGGGATGGTAATAATACAATAAGGATAATAATAATAGTAATAAGGATAATAATAATAGTTATAAGGATAAAGACAAGAGTAATAGGGATAGTAATAATAGAATAAGGATAATAATAACAGTCATAGCGATAATAATAATAGTAGTAAGGATAATAATAACAGTTATAGCGATAATAATAAAAGTAATAAGCATAATAATAATAGTTGTAAGAATAAAGACAAGAGTAATAGGGATATTAATAATGCAATAAGGATAATAATAACAGTCATAGCGATAATAATAATAGTTATAGTGATAATCATAGTTATAAGGATAAAGAGAAGAGTAATAGGGATAGTAATAATAGAATAAGTATAATAATAACAGTCATAGCGATAATAATAATAGTAATGAGGATAACAATAATAGTTATAGAGATAATAATACTAGTAATACGGATAATAATAACAGTTATAATGATAATAATAATAGTATTAAGGGAAATAATAATAGTTATAAGGATAAAGACAAGAGTAATAGGGATAGTAATAATAGAATAAGTATAATAATAACAGTCATAGCGATAATAATAATAGTAATAAGGATAATAATAATAGTTATAAGGATAATAATAATAGTTATAAGGATAAAGAGAAGAGTAATAGGGATAGTAATAATAGAATAAGGATAATAATAACAGTCATAGCGATAATAATAATAGTAGTAAGGATAATAATAACAGTTATAGCGATAATAATAAAAGTAATAAGCATAATAATAATAGTTGTAAGAATAAAGACAAGAGTAATAGGGATATTAATAATGCAATAAGGATAATAATAACAGTCATAGCGATAATAATAATAGTTATAGTGATAATCATAGTTATAAGGATAAAGACAAGACTAATAGGGATAGTAATAATAGAATAAGTATAATAATAACAGTCATAGCGATAATAATAATAGTAATAAGCATAATAATAATAGTTATAGTGCTAATAATAATAGTAATAAGTATAATAATAATAGTTATAAGGATAGAGACAAGAGTAATAGGGATAGTAATAATAGAATAAGTATAATAATAACAGTCATAGCGATAATAATAATAGTAATAAGGATAATAATAATAGTTATAAGGATAGTAATAATAGTTATAAGGATATAGACAAGAGTAATAGGGATAGTAATAATAGAATAAGGATAATAATAACAGTCATAGCGATAATAATAATAGTATTAAGGATAATAATAATAGTTATAGCGATAATAATAATAGTAATAATCATATTAATAATAGCTATAAGGATAGAGACACGAGTAATAGGGATAGTAATATTAGAATCAGGATAATAATAACAGTCATAGCGATAATAATAGTAATAAGGATAATAATAATAGTTATAGCGCTAATAATAATAGTAATAAGGATAAACATAATAGTTATAGTGCGAATAAAAATAGTAATAAGGATAAACATAATAGTTATAGTGCTAATAATACTAGTAATAAGGATAATAATAACAGTTATAGCGATAATAATAATTGTAATATGGGAAATAATAATAATTATCAGGATAAAGACAAGAGTAATAGGGATAGTAATAATACAATAAGGATAATAATAACAGTCATAGCGATAATAATAATAGTTATAGTGATAATCATAGTTATAAGGATAAAGACAAGACTAATAGGGATAGTAATAATAGAATAAGTATAATAATAACAGTCATAGCGATAATAATAATAGTAATAAGGATAATAATAATAGTTATAGTGGTAATAATAATAGTAATAAGCATAATAATAATAGTTATAAGGATAGAGACAAGAGTTATAGGGATAGTAATAATAGAATAAGGATAATAATAACAGTTATAGCAATAATAATAATAG
This sequence comes from Megachile ligniseca, assembly GCA_945859555.1. Lineage (NCBI taxonomy): Eukaryota > Metazoa > Arthropoda > Insecta > Hymenoptera > Megachilidae > Megachile > Megachile ligniseca. The sequence continues at coordinate 51,909 of CAMAOC010000124.1, read as the reverse complement.
TAATAAGGATAAACATAATAGTTATAGTGCTAGTAATAATAGTGATAAGGATAATAATAATAGTTATAGCGATAATAATAATAGTAATGAGGATAACAATAATAGTTATAGAGATAATAATACTAGTAATAAGGATAATAATAACAGTTATAATGATAATAATAATGGTAATAAGGGAAATAATAATAATTATCAGGATAAAGACAAGAGTAATAGGGATAGTAATAATAGAATATGTATAATAATAACAGTCATAGCGATAATAATAATAGTAATAAGGATAATAATAATAGTTATAAGGATAGTAATAACAGTTATAAGGATAAAGAGAAGAGTAATAGGGATAGTAATAATAGAATAAGGATAATAATAACAGTCATAGCGATAATAATAGTAATAAGGATAATAATAATAGTTATAGCGCTAATAATAATAGTAATAAGGATAAACATAATAGTTATAGTGCGAATAAAAATAGTAATAAGGATAAACATAATAGTTATAGTGCTAATAATACTAGTAATAAGGATAATAATAACAGTTATAGCGATAATAATAATTGTAATATGGGAAATAATAATAATTATCAGGATAAAGACAAGAGTAATAGGGATGGTAATAATACAATAAGGATAATAATAATAGTAATAAGGATAATAATAATAGTTATAAGGATAAAGACAAGAGTAATAGGGATAGTAATAATAGAATAAGGATAATAATAACAGTCATAGCGATAATAATAATAGTAGTAAGGATAATAATAACAGTTATAGCGATAATAATAAAAGTAATAAGCATAATAATAATAGTTGTAAGAATAAAGACAAGAGTAATAGGGATATTAATAATGCAATAAGGATAATAATAACAGTCATAGCGATAATAATAATAGTTATAGTGATAATCATAGTTATAAGGATAAAGACAAGACTAATAGGGATAGTAATAATAGAATAAGTATAATAATAACAGTCATAGCGATAATAATAATAGTAATGAGGATAACAATAATAGTTATAGAGATAATAATACTAGTAATACGGATAATAATAACAGTTATAATGATAATAATAATAGTATTAAGGGAAATAATAATAGTTATAAGGATAAAGACAAGAGTAATAGGGATAGTAATAATAGAATAAGTATAATAATAACAGTCATAGCGATAATAATAATAGTAATAAGGATAATAATAATAGTTATAAGGATAATAATAATAGTTATAAGGATAAAGAGAAGAGTAATAGGGATAGTAATAATAGAATAAGGATAATAATAACAGTCATAGCGATAATAATAATAGTAGTAAGGATAATAATAACAGTTATAGCGATAATAATAATAGTAATAAGCATAATAATAATAGTTGTAAGAATAAAGACAAGAGTAATAGGGATATTAATAATACAATAAGGATAATAATAACAGTCATAGCGATAATAATAATAGTTATAGTGATAATCATAGTTATAAGGATTAAGACAAGACTAATAGGGATAGTAATAATAGAATAAGTATAATAATAACAGTCGTAGCGATAATAATAATAGTAATCAGCATAATAATAATAGTTATAAGGATAGAGACAAGAGTAATAGGGATAGTAATAATAGAATACGTATAACAATAACAGTCATAGCGATAATAATAATAGTAATAAGGATAATAATAATAGTTATAGCGATAATAATAATTGTAATAAGGGAAATAATAATAATTATCAGGATAAAGACAAGAGTAATAGGGATAGTAATAATAGAATAAGTATAATAATAACAGTCATAGCGATAATAATAATAGTAATAAGGATAATAATAATAGTTATAAGGATAGTAATAATAGTTATAAGGATATAGACAAGAGTAATAGGGATAGTAATAATAGAATAAGGATAATAATAACAGTCATAGCGATAATAATAATAGTATTAAGGATAATAATAATAGTTATAGCGATAATAATAATAGTAATAATCATATTAATAATAGCTATAAGGATAGAGACACGAGTAATAGGGATAGTAATATTAGAATCAGGATAATAATAACAGTCATAGCGATAATAATAGTAATAAGGATAATAATAATAGTTATAGCGCTAATAATAATAGTAATAAGGATAAACATAATAGTTATAGTGCGAATAAAAATAGTAATAAGGATAAACATAATAGTTATAGTGCTAATAATACTAGTAATAAGGATAATAATAACAGTTATAGCGATAATAATAATTGTAATATGGGAAATAATAATAATTATCAGGATAAAGACAAGAGTAATAGGGATAGTAATAATACAATAAGGATAATAATAACAGTCATAGCGATAATAATAATAGTTATAGTGATAATCATAGTTATAAGGATAAAGACAAGACTAATAGGGATAGTAATAATAGAATAAGTATAATAATAACAGTCATAGCGATAATAATAATAGTAATAAGGATAATAATAATAGTTATAGTGGTAATAATAATAGTAATAAGCATAATAATAATAGTTATAAGGATAGAGACAAGAGTTATAGGGATAGTAATAATAGAATAAGTATAATAATAACAGTCATAGCGATAATAATAATAGTAATAAGGATAATAATAATAGTTTTAGTGCTAATAATAATAGTAATAAGCATAACAATAATAGTTATAAGGACAAAGACAAGAGTAATAGGGATAGTAATAATAGAATAAGTATAATAATAACAGTCATAGCGATAATAATAATAGTTATAGAGATAATAATAATAGTAATAATGATAATAATAATAGTTATAAGGATAAAGACAAGAGTAATAGGGATAGTAATAATAGAATAAGGATAATAATAACAGTCATAGCGATAATAATAATAGTAGTAAGGATAATAATAATAGTTATAGCGATAATAATAATAGTAATAAGCATATTAATAATAGTTATAAGGATAGAGACAAGAGTAATAGGGATAGTAATAGTAGAATAAGGATAATAATAACAGTCATAGCGATAATAATAATAGTAATAAGGATAATAATAATAGTTATAAGGATAATAATAATAGTTATAAGGATAAAGAGAAGAGTAATAGGGATAGTAATAGTAGAATAAGGATAATAATAACAGTTATGGCAATAATAATAATAGTAATAAGGATAAACATAATAGTTATAGTGCGAATAAAAATAGTAATAAGGATAAACATAATAGTTATAGTGCTAATAATACTAGTAATAAGGATAATAATAACAGTTATAGCGATAATAATAATTGTAATATGGGAAATAATAATAATTATCAGGATAAAGACAAGAGTAACAGGGATAGTAATAATACAATAAGGATAATAATAACAGTCATAGCGATAATAATAATAGTTATAGTGATAATCATAGTTATAAGGATAAAGACAAGACTAATAGGGATAGTAATAATAGAATAAGTATAATAATAACAGTCATAGCGATAATAATAATAGTAATAAGGATAATAATAATAGTTTTAGTGCTAATAATAATAGTTTTAGTGCTAATAATAATAGTTTTAGTGCTAATAATAGTAGTAATAAGCATAACAATAATAGTTATAAGGATAAAGACAAGAGTAATAGGGATAGTAATAATAGAATAAGTATAATAGTAACAGTCATAGCGATAATAATAATAGTAATAAGGATAATAATAATAGTTATAAGGATAATAATAATAGTTATAAGGATAAAGACAAGAGTAATAGGGATAGTAATAATAGAATAAGGATAATTATAACAGTTATAGCAATAATAATAATAGTAATAAGGATAAACATAATAGTTATAGAGCTAGTAATAATAGTGATAAGGATAATAATAATAGTTATAGCGATAATAATAATAGTAATGAGGATAACAATAATAGTTATAGAGATAATAATACTAGTAATACGGATAATAATAACAGTCATAATGATAATAATAATAGTAATAAGGGAAATAATAATAGTTATAAGGATAAAGACAAGAGTAATAGGGATAGTAATAATAGAATAAGTATAATAATAACAGTCATAGCGATAATAATATTAGTAATAAGGATAATAATAATAGTTATAAGGATAATAATAATAGTTATAAGGATAAAGAGAAGAGTAATAGGGATAGTAATAATAGAATAAGGATAATAATAACAGTCATAGCGATAATAATAATAGTAGTAAGGATAATAATAACAGTTATAGCGATAATAATAAAAGTAATAAGCATAATAATAATAGTTGTAAGAATAAAGACAAGAGTAATAGGGATATTAATAATGCAATAAGGATAATAATAACAGTCATAGCGATAATAATAATAGTTATAGTGATAATCATAGTTATAAGGATAAAGACAAGACTAATAGGGATAGTAATAATAGAATAAGTATAATAATAACAGTCATAGCGATAATAATAATAGTAATAAGCATAATAATAATAGTTATAGTGCTAATAATAATAGTAATAAGTATAATAATAATAGTTATAAGGATAGAGACAAGAGTAATAGGGATAGTAATAATAGAATAAGTATAATAATAACAGTCATAGCGATAATAATAATAGTAATAAGGATAATAATAATAGTTATAAGGATAGTAATAATAGTTATAAGGATAAAGACAAGAGTAATAGGGATAGTAATAATAGAATAACGATAATAATAACAGTCATAGCGATAATAATAATCGTAGTAAGGATAATAATAATAGTTATAGCGATAATAATAATAGTAATAAGGGAAATAATAATAGTTATAAGGATAAAGACAAGAGTAATAGGGATAGTAATAATAGAATAAGGATAATAATAACAGTCATAGCGATAATAATAATAGTAGTAAGGATAATAATAATAGTTATAGCGATAATAATAATAGTAATTAGCATAATAATAATAGTTATAAGAATAGAGACAAGAGTAATAGGGATAGTAATATTAGAATAAGCATAATAATAACAGTCATAGCGATAATAATAATAGTAATAAGGATAATAATAACAGTTATAGCAATAATAATAAAAGTAATAAGGATAATAATAATAGTTATAGTGCGAATAATAATAGTAATAAGGATAATAATAATAGTTATAGCGATAATAATAATTGTAATAAGGGAAATAATAATAATTATCAGGATAAAGACAAGAGTAATAGGGATAGTAATAATAGAATAAGGATAATAATAACAGTCATAGCGATAATAATAATAGTAATGAGGATAATAATAATAGTTATAAGGATAGAGACAAGAGTAATAGGGATAGTAATAATAGAATAAGTATAATAATAACAGTCATAGCGATAATAATAATAGTAATAAGGATAATAATAATAGTTTTAGTGCTAATAATAATAGTAATAAGCATAATAATAATAGTTATAAGGATAGAGACAAGAGTAATAGGGATAGTAATAATAGAATAAGGATAATAATAACAGTCATAGCGATAATAATAATAGTAATGAGGATAACAATAATAGTTATAGAGATAATAATACTAGTAATAAGGATAATAATAACAGTCATAATGATAATAATAATAGTAATAAGGGAAATAATAATAGTTATAAGGATAAAGACAAGAGTAATAGGGATAGTAATAATAGAATAAGTATAATAATAACAGTCATAGCGATAATAATAATAGTTATAAGGATAAAGAGAAGAGTAATAGGGATAGTAATAATAGAATAAGGATAATAATAACAGTCATAGCGATATTAATAATAGTAATAAGGATAATAATAATAGTTATACTGATAATAATAATAGTTATAAGGATAAAGAGAAGAGTAATACGGATAGTAATAATAGAATAAGGATAATAATAACAGTCATAGCGATAATAATAATAGTAGTAAGGATAATAATAATAGTTATAGCGATAATAATAATAGTAATTAGGATAATAATAATAGTTATAAGGATAAAGAGAAGAGTAATAGGGATAGTAATAATAGAATAAGGATAATAATAACAGTCATTGCGATAATAATAATAGTAATAAGGATAATAATAATAGTTATAGCGATAATAATAATAGTAATAAAGATAATAATAATAGTTATAAGGATAATAATAATAGTTATAAGGATAATAATAATAGTTATAAGGATAAAGAGAAGAGTAATAGGGATAGTAATAATAGAATAAGGATAATAATAACAGTCATTGCGATAATAATAATAGTAATAAGGATAATAATAATAGTTATAGCGATAATAATAATAGTAATAAGGATAATAATAATAGTTATAAGGATAATAATAATAGTTATAAGGATAAAGAGAAGAGTAATAGGGATAGTAATAATAGAATAAGGATAATAATAACAGTCATAGCGATAATAATAATAGTAGTAAGGATAATAATAATAGTTATAGCGATAATAATAATAGTAATAAGGATAATAATAATAGTTATAAGGATAAAGAGAAGAGTAATAGGGATAGTAATAATAGAATAAGGATAATAATAACAGTCATTGCGATAATAATAATAGTAATAAGGATAATAATAATAGTTATAGCGATAATAATAATGGTAATAAGCATAATAATAATAGTTATAAGAATAGAGACAAGAGTAATAGGGATAGTAATAGTAGAATAAGCATAATAATAACAGTCATAGCGATAATAATAATAGTTATAGTGCGAATAATAATAGTAATAAGGATAAACATAATAGTTATAGTGCTAATAATACTAGTAATAAGGATAATAATAATAGTTATAGCGATAATAATAATTGTAATATGGGAAATAATAATAATTATCAGGATAAAGACAAGAGTAACAGGGATAGTAATAATACAATAAGGATAATAATAACAGTCATAGCGATAATAATAATAGTTATAGTGATAATCATAGTTATAAGGATAAAGACAAGACTAATAGGGATAGTAATAATAGAATAAGTATAATAATAACAGTCATAGCGATAATAATAATAGTAATAAGGATAATAATAATAGTTTTAGTGCTAATAATAATAGTTTTAGTGCTAATAATAATAGTTTTAGTGCTAATAATAGTAGTAATAAGCATAACAATAATAGTTATAAGGATAAAGACAAGAGTAATAGGGATAGTAATAATAGAATAAGTATAATAGTAACAGTCATAGCGATAATAATAATAGTAATAAGGATAATAATAATAGTTATAAGGATAATAATAATAGTTATAAGGATAAAGACAAGAGTAATAGGGATAGTAATAATAGAATAAGGATAATTATAACAGTTATAGCAATAATAATAATAGTTATAGCGATAATAATAATAGTAATGAGGATAACAATAATAGTTATAGAGATAATAATACTAGTAATACGGATAATAATAACAGTCATAATGATAATAATAATAGTAATAAGGGAAATAATAATAGTTATAAGGATAAAGACAAGAGTAATAGGGATAGTAATAATAGAATAAGTATAATAATAACAGTCATAGCGATAATAATATTAGTAATAAGGATAATAATAATAGTTATAAGGATAATAATAATAGTTATAAGGATAAAGAGAAGAGTAATAGGGATAGTAATAATAGAATAAGGATAATAATAACAGTCATAGCGATAATAATAATAGTAGTAAGGATAATAATAACAGTTATAGCGATAATAATAAAAGTAATAAGCATAATAATAATAGTTGTAAGAATAAAGACAAGAGTAATAGGGATATTAATAATGCAATAAGGATAATAATAACAGTCATAGCGATAATAATAATAGTTATAGTGATAATCATAGTTATAAGGATAAAGACAAGACTAATAGGGATAGTAATAATAGAATAAGTATAATAATAACAGTCATAGCGATAATAATAATAGTAATAAGCATAATAATAATAGTTATAGTGCTAATAATAATAGTAATAAGTATAATAATAATAGTTATAAGGATAGAGACAAGAGTAATAGGGATAGTAATAATAGAATAAGTATAATAATAACAGTCATAGCGATAATAATAATAGTAATAAGGATAATAATAATAGTTATAAGGATAGTAATAATAGTTATAAGGATAAAGACAAGAGTAATAGGGATAGTAATAATAGAATAACGATAATAATAACAGTCATAGCGATAATAATAATCGTAGTAAGGATAATAATAATAGTTATAGCGATAATAATAATAGTAATAAGGGAAATAATAATAGTTATAAGGATAAAGACAAGAGTAATAGGGATAGTAATAATAGAATAAGGATAATAATAACAGTCATAGCGATAATAATAATAGTAGTAAGGATAATAATAATAGTTATAGCGATAATAATAATAGTAATTAGCATAATAATAATAGTTATAAGAATAGAGACAAGAGTAATAGGGATAGTAATATTAGAATAAGCATAATAATAACAGTCATAGCGATAATAATAATAGTAATAAGGATAATAATAACAGTTATAGCAATAATAATAAAAGTAATAAGGATAATAATAATAGTTATAGTGCGAATAATAATAGTAATAAGGATAATAATAATAGTTATAGCGATAATAATAATTGTAATAAGGGAAATAATAATAATTATCAGGATAAAGACAAGAGTAATAGGGATAGTAATAATAGAATAAGGATAATAATAACAGTCATAGCGATAATAATAATAGTAATGAGGATAATAATAATAGTTATAAGGATAGAGACAAGAGTAATAGGGATAGTAATAATAGAATAAGTATAATAATAACAGTCATAGCGATAATAATAATAGTAATAAGGATAATAATAATAGTTTTAGTGCTAATAATAATAGTAATAAGCATAATAATAATAGTTATAAGGATAGAGACAAGAGTAATAGGGATAGTAATAATAGAATAAGGATAATAATAACAGTCATAGCGATAATAATAATAGTAATGAGGATAACAATAATAGTTATAGAGATAATAATACTAGTAATAAGGATAATAATAACAGTCATAATGATAATAATAATAGTAATAAGGGAAATAATAATAGTTATAAGGATAAAGACAAGAGTAATAGGGATAGTAATAATAGAATAAGTATAATAATAACAGTCATAGCGATAATAATAATAGTTATAAGGATAAAGAGAAGAGTAATAGGGATAGTAATAATAGAATAAGGATAATAATAACAGTCATAGCGATATTAATAATAGTAATAAGGATAATAATAATAGTTATACTGATAATAATAATAGTTATAAGGATAAAGAGAAGAGTAATACGGATAGTAATAATAGAATAAGGATAATAATAACAGTCATAGCGATAATAATAATAGTAGTAAGGATAATAATAATAGTTATAGCGATAATAATAATAGTAATTAGGATAATAATAATAGTTATAAGGATAAAGAGAAGAGTAATAGGGATAGTAATAATAGAATAAGGATAATAATAACAGTCATTGCGATAATAATAATAGTAATAAGGATAATAATAATAGTTATAGCGATAATAATAATAGTAATAAAGATAATAATAATAGTTATAAGGATAATAATAATAGTTATAAGGATAATAATAATAGTTATAAGGATAAAGAGAAGAGTAATAGGGATAGTAATAATAGAATAAGGATAATAATAACAGTCATTGCGATAATAATAATAGTAATAAGGATAATAATAATAGTTATAGCGATAATAATAATAGTAATAAGGATAATAATAATAGTTATAAGGATAATAATAATAGTTATAAGGATAAAGAGAAGAGTAATAGGGATAGTAATAATAGAATAAGGATAATAATAACAGTCATAGCGATAATAATAATAGTAGTAAGGATAATAATAATAGTTATAGCGATAATAATAATAGTAATAAGGATAATAATAATAGTTATAAGGATAAAGAGAAGAGTAATAGGGATAGTAATAATAGAATAAGGATAATAATAACAGTCATTGCGATAATAATAATAGTAATAAGGATAATAATAATAGTTATAGCGATAATAATAATAGTAATAAGGATAATAATAATAGTTATAAGGATAATAATAATAGTTATAAGGATAATAATAATAGTTATAAGGATAATAATAATAGTTATAAGGATGAAGAGAAGAGTAATAGGGATAGTAATAATAGAATAAGGATAATAATAACAGTCATAGCGATAATAATAATAGTAGTAAGGATAATAATAATAGTTATAGCGATAATAATAACAGTAATAAGGATAATAATAATAGTTATAAGGATAAAGAGAAGAGTAATAGGGATAGTAATAATAGAATAAGGATAATAATAACAGTCATTGCGATAATAATAATAGTAATAAGGATAATAATAATAGTTATAGCGATAATAATAATAGTAATAAGGATAATAATAATAGTTATAAGGATAATAATAATAGTTATAAGGATAATAATAATAGTTATAAGGATAATAATAATAGTTATAAGGATAAAGAGAAGAGTAATAGGGATAGTAATAATAGAATAAGGATAATAATAACAGTCATAGCGATAATAATAATAGTAGTAAGGATAATAATAATAGTTATAGCGATAATAATAACAGTAACAAGGATAATAATAATAGTTATAAGGATAAAGAGAAGAGTAATAGGGATAGTAATAATAGAATAAGGATAACAATAACAGTCATAGCGATAATAATAATAGTAGTAAGGATAATAATAATAGTTATAGCGATAATAATAATGGTAATAAGCATAATAATAATAGTTATAAGAATAGAGACAAGAGTAATAGGGATAGTAATAGTAGAATAAGCATAATAATTACAGTCATAGCGATAATAATAATAGTTATAGTGCGAATAATAATAGTAATAAGGATAAACATAATAGTTATAGTGCTAATAATACTAGTAATAAGGATAATAATAATAGTTATAGCGATAATAATAATAGTAATAAGGGAAGTAATAATAGTTATAAGGATAAAGACAAGAGTAATAGGGATAGTAATAATAGAATAAGGATAATAATAACAGACATAGCGATAATAACAATAGTAATGAGAATAATAATAATAGTTATAGCGATAATAATAATACTGACAAGGATAATAATAATAGTTATAAGGATAAAGAGAAGAGTAATAGGGATAGTAATAATAGAATAAGGATAATAATAACAGTCATTGCGATAATAATAATAGTAATAAGGATAATAATAATAGTTATAAGGATAAAGAGAAGAGTAATAGGGATAGTAATAATAGAATAAGGATAATAATAACAGTCATAGCGATAATAATAATAGTAGTAAGGATAATAATAATAGTTATAGCGATAATAATAATAGTAATAAGGATAATAATAATAGTTATAAGGATAAAGAGAAGAGTAATAGGGATAGTAATAATAGAATAAGGATAATAATAACAGTCATAGCGATAATAATAATAGTAGTAAGCATAATAATAACAGTCATAGCGATAATAATGATAGTAATAAGGATAATAATAATAGTTATAGTGCTAGTAATAATAGTAATAAGGATAATAATAATAGTAATAAGGATAATAATAATAGTTATAGTGCGAATAATAATAGTAATAAGGATAAACATAATAGTTATAGTGCTAATAATACTAGTAATAAGGATAATAATAATAGTTATATCGATAATAATAATAGTAATAAGGGAAGTAATAACAGTTATAAGGATAAAGACAAAAGTAATAGGGATAGTAATAATACAATAAGCATAATAATAACAGTCATAGCGATAATAATAATAGTTATAGCGATAATAATAATAGTAATAAGGGAAGTAATAATAGTTATAAGGATAAAGACAAAAGTAATAGGGATAGTAATAATACAATAAGCATAATAATAACAGTCATAGCGATAATAATAATAGTTATAGCGATAATAATAATAGTAATAAGGATAATAATAATAGTTATAAGGATAAAGAGAAGAGTAATAGGGATAGTAATAATAGAATAAGGATAATAATAACAGTCATTGCGATAATAATAATAGATATACGGATAATAATAATAGTTATAGTGGTAATAATAATATTAATAAGCATAATAATAATAGTTATAAGGATAGAGACAAGAGTAATAGGGATAGTAATAATAGAATAAGGATAATAATAACAGTAATAGCGATAATAATAATAGTAGTAAGGATAATAATAATAGTAATAAGGATAATAATAATAGTTATGAGGATAATAATAATAGTTATAAGGATAAAGACAAGAGTAATAGGGATAGTAATATTAGAATAAGTATAATAATAACAGTCATAGCGATATTAATAATAATAGCTATAGTGCTAATAATAATAGTAATAAGGATAATAATAACAGTTATAGCAATAATAATAATAGTATTAAGGATAATAATAATAGTTATAGTGCGAGTAATAATAGTAATAAGGATAATAATAATAGTTATAGTGATAATAATAATTATCAGGATAAAGACAAGAGTAATAGGGATAGTAATAATAGAATAAGGATAATAATAACAGTCATAGCGATAATAATAATAGTAGTAAGGATAATAATAATAGTTATAGCGATAATAATAATAGTAATAAGGGTAATAATAATAGTTATAAGGATAAAGAGAAGAGTAATAGGGATAGTAATAATAGAATAAGGATAATAATAACAGTCATTGCGATAATAATAATAGTAATAAGGATAATAATAATAGTTATAGCGATAATAATAATAGTAATAAGGATAATAATAATAGTTATAACGATAATAATAATAGTTATAAGGATAAAGAGAAGAGTAATAGGGATAGTAATAATAGAATAAGGATAATAATAACAGTCATAGCGATAATAATAATAGTAATAAGGATAATAATAATAGTTATAAGGATAATAATAATAGTTATAAGGATAATAATAATAGTTATAAGGATAAAGAGAAGAGTAATAGGGATAGTAATAATAGAATAAGGATAATAATAACAGTCATAGCGATAATAATAATAGTAGTAAGGATAATAATAATAGTTATAGCGATAATAATAACAGTAATAAGGATAATAATAATAGTTATAAGGATAAAGAGAAGAGTAATAGGGATAGTAATAATAGAATAAGGATAATAATAACAGTCATTGCGATAATAATAATAGTAATAAGGATAATAATAATAGTTATAGCGATAATAATAATAGTAATAACGATAATAATAATAGTTATAAGGATAAAGACAAGAGTAATAGGGATAGTAATAATAGAATAAGGATAATAATAACAGTCATTGCGATAATAATAATAGTAATAAGGATAATAATAATAGTTATAGCGATAATAATAATAGTAATAAAGATAATAATAATAGTTATAAGGATAATAATAATAGTTATAAGGATAATAATAATAGTTATAAGGATAATAATAATAGTTATAAGGATAAAGAGAAGAGTAATAGGGATAGTAATAATAGAATAAGGATAATAATAACAGTCATTGCGATAATAATAATAGTAATAAGGATAATAATAATAGTTATAAGGATAATAATAATAGTTATAAGGATAAAGAGAAGAGTAATAGGGATAGTAATAATAGAATAAGGATAATAATAACAGTCATAGCGATAATAATAATAGTAGTAAGGATAATAATAATAGTTATAGCGATAATAATAATAGTAATAAGGATAATAATAATAGTTATAAGGATAAAGAGAAGAGTAATAGGGATAGTAATAATAGAATAAGGATAATAATAACAGTCATTGCGATAATAATAATAGTAATAAGGATAATAATAATAGTTATAGCGATAATAATAATAGTAATAAGGATAATAATAATAGTTATAAGGATAATAATAATAGTTATAAGGATAATAATAATAGTTATAAGGATAAAGAGAAGAGTAATAGGGATAGTAATAATAGAATAAGGATAATAATAACAGTCATAGCGATAATAATAATAGTAGTAAGGATAATAATAATAGTTATAGCGATAATAATAACAGTAATAAGGATAATAATAATAGTTATAAGGATAAAGAGAAGAGTAATAGGGATAGTAATAATAGAATAAGGATAATAATAACAGTCATTGCGATAATAATAATAGTAATAAGGATAATAATAATAGTTATAGCGATAATAATAATAGTAATAAGGATAATAATAATAGTTATAAGGATAATAATAATAGTTATAAGGATAATAATAATAGTTATAAGGATAAAGAGAAGAGTAATAGGGATAGTAATAATAGAATACGGATAATAATAACAGTCATAGCGATAATAATAATAGTAGTAAGGATAATAATAATAGTTATAGCGATAATAATAACAGTAATAAGGATAATAATAATAGTTATAAGGATAAAGAGAAGAGTAACAGGGATAGTAATAATAGAATAAGGATAATAATAACAGTCATTGCGATAATAATAATAGTAATAAGGATAATAATAATAGTTATAGCGATAATAATAATAGTAATAAGGATAATAATAATAGTTATAAGGATAATAATAATAGTTATAAGGATAATAATAATAGTTATAAGGATAAAGAGAAGAGTAATAGGGATAGTAATAATAGAATAAGGATAATAATAACAGTCATAGCGATAATAATAATAGTAGTAAGGATAATAATAATAGTTATAGCGATAATAATAACAGTAATAAGGATAATAATAATAGTTATAAGGATAAAGAGAAGAGTAATAGGGATAGTAATAATAGAATAAGGATAATAATAACAGTCATAGCGATAATAATAATAGTAGTAAGGATAATAATAATAGTTATAGCGATAATAATAATGGTAATAAGCATAATAATAATAGTTATAAGAATAGAGACAAGAGTAATAGGGATAGTAATAGTAGAATAAGCATAATAATAACAGTCATAGCGATAATAATAATAGTTATAGTGCGAATAATAATAGTAATAAGGATAAACATAATAGTTATAGTGCTAATAATACTAGTAATAAGGATAATAATAATAGTTATAGCGATAATAATAATAGTAATAAGGGAAGTAATAATAGTTATAAGGATAAAGACAAGAGTAATAGGGATAGTAATAATAGAATAAGGATAATAATAACAGACATAGCGATAATAACAATAGTAATGAGGATAATAATAATAGTTATAGCGATAATAATAATACTGACAAGGATAATAATAATAGTTATAAGGATAAAGAGAAGAGTAATAGGGATAGTAATAATAGAATAAGGATAATAATAACAGTCATTGCGATAATAATAATAGTAATAAGGATAATAATAATAGTTATAAGGATAAAGAGAAGAGTAATAGGGATAGTAATAATAGAATAAGGATAATAATAACAGTCATAGCGATAATAATAATAGTAGTAAGGATAATAATAATAGTTATAGCGGTAATAATAATAGTAATAAGGATAATAATAATAGTTATAAGGATAAAGAGAAGAGTAATAGGGATAGTAATATTAGAATAAGGATAATAATAACAGTCATAGCGATAATAATAATAGTAGTAAGGATAATAATAATAGTTATAGCGATAATAATAATAGTAATAAGGATAATAATAATAGTTATAAGAATAGAGACAAGAGTAATAGGGATAGTAATAGTAGAATAAGCATAATAATAACAGTCATAGCGATAATAATGATAGTAATAAGGATAATAATAATAGTTATAGTGCTAGTAATAATAGTAATAAGGATAATAATAATAGTAATAAGGATAATAATAATAGTTATAGTGCGAATAATAATAGTTATAGTGCGAATAATAATAGTAATAAGGATAAACATAATAGTTATAGTGCTAATAATACTAGTAATAAGGATAATAATAATAGTTATATCGATAATAATAATAGTAATAAGGGAAGTAATAACAGTTATAAGGATAAAGACAAAAGTAATAGGGATAGTAATAATACAATAAGCATAATAATAACAGTCATAGCGATAATAATAATAGTTATAGCGATAATAATAATAGTAATAAGGGAAGTAATAATAGTTATAAGGATAAAGACAAAAGTAATAGGGATTGTAATAATACAATAAGCATAATAATAACAGTCATAGCGATAATAATAATAGTTATAGCGATAATAATAATAGTAATAAGGATAATAATAATAGTTATAAGGATAAAGACAAGAGTAATAGGGATAGTAATAATAGAATAAGGATAATAATAACAGTCATAGCGATAATAATAATAGTAATGAGGATAATAATAATAGTTATAGCGATAATAATAATAGTAATAAGGATAATAATAATAGTTATAAGGATAAAGAGAAGAGTAATAGGGATAGTAATAATACAATAAGCATAATAATAACAGTCATAGCGATAATAGTAATAGTTATAGCGATAATAATAATAGTAATAAGGATAATAATAATAGTTATAAGGATAAAGACAAGAGTAATAGGGATAGTAATAATAGAATAAGGATAATAATAACAGTCATAGCGATAATAACAATAGTAATGAGGATAATAATAATAGTTATAGCGATAATAATAATACTGACAAGGATAATAATAATAGTTATAAGGATAAAGAGAAGAGTAATAGGGATAGTAATAATAGAATAAGGATAATAATAACAGTCATTGCGATAATAATAATAGTAATAAGGATAATAATAATAGTTATAGCGATAATAATAATAGTAATAAGGATAATAATAATAGTTATAAGGATAATAATAATAGTAGTAAGGATAATAATAATAGTTATAGCGATAATAATAATAGTAATAAGGATAATAATAATAGTTATAAGGATAAAGAGAAGAGTAATAGGGATAGTAATAATAGAATAAGGATAATAATAACAGTCATTGCGATAATAATAATAGTAATAAGGATAATAATAATAGTTATAGCGATAATAATAATAGTAATAAGGATAATAATAATAGTTATAAGGATAATAATAATAGTGATAAGGATAATAATAATAGTTATAAGGATAATAATAATAGTTATAAGGATAAAGAGAAGAGTAATAGGGATAGTAATAATAGTAATAAGGATAATAATAATAGTTATAATGATAATAATAATAGTTATATGGATAAAGAGAAGAGTAATAGGGATAGTAATAAAAGAATAAGGATAATAATAACAGTCATAGCGATAATAATAATAGTAGTAAGGATAATAATAATAGTTATAGCGATAATAATAATAGTAATAAGGATAATAATAATAGTTATAAGGATAATAATAATAGTGATAAGGATAATAATAATAGTTATAAGGATAATAATAATAGTTATAAGGATAAAGAGAAGAGTAATAGGGATAGTAATAATAGAATAAGGATAATAATAACAGTCATAGCGATAATAATACTAGTAATAAGGATAATAATAATAGTTATATCGATAATAATAATAGTAATAAGGGAAGTAATAACAGTTATAAGGATAAAGACAAAAGTAATAGGGATAGTAATAATACAATAAGCATAATAATAACAGTCATAGCGATAATAATAATAGTTATAGCGATAATAATAATAGTAATAAGGATAATAATAATAGTTATAAGGATAAAGACAAGAGTAATAGGGATAGTAATAATAGAATAAGGATAATAATAACAGTCATAGCGATAATAATAATAGTAATGAGGATAATAATAATAGTTATAGCGATAATAATAATACTGACAAGGATAATAATAATAGTTATAAGGATAAAGACAAGAGTAATAGGGATAGTAATAATAGAATAAGTATAATAATAACAGTCATAGCGATAATAATAATAGTAATAAGGATAATAATAATAGTTATAAGGATAATAATAATAGTTATAAGGATAAAGAGAAGAGTAATAGGGATAGTAATAATAGAATAAGGATAATAATAACAGTCATAGCGATAATAATAGTAGTAGTAAGGATAATAATAATAGTTATAGTGCTAGTAATAATAGAATAAGGATAATAATAACAGTCATAGCGATAATAATAATAATAGCTATAGTGCTAATAATAATAGTAATAAGGATAATAATAATAGTTATAGTGCTAGTAATAATAGTAATAAGGATAATAATAATAGTTATAGTGCGAATAATAATAGTAATAAGGATAAACATAATAGTTATAGTGATAATAATAATAGTAATAAGCATAATAATAATAGTTATAAGAATAGAGACAAGAGTAATAGGGATAGTAATAGTAGAATAAGCATAATAATAACAGTCATAGCGATAATAATAATAGTAATAAGGATAATAATAATAGTTATAGTGCTAGTAATAATAGAATAAGGATAATAATAACAGTCATAGCGATAATAATAATAATAGCTATAGTGCTAATAATAATAGTAATAAGGATAATAATAATAGTTATAGCAATAATAATAATAGTAATAAGGATAATAATAATAGTTATAGTGCGAATAATAATAGTAATAAGGATAATAATAATAGTTATAGCGATAATAATAATTGTAATAAGGGAAATAATAATAATTATCAGGATAAAGACAAGAGTAATAGGGATAGTAATAATAGAATAAGTATAATAATAACAGTCATAGCGATAATAATAATAGTAATAAGGATAATAATAATAGTTATAATGATAATAATAATAGTTATATGGATAAAGAGAAGAGTAATAGGGATAGTAATAAAAGAATAAGGATAATAATAACAGTCATAGCGATAATAATAATAGTAATAAGGATAATAATAATAGTTATAGCGATAATAATAATAGTAATAAGGATAATAATAATAGTTATAAGGATAATAATAATAGTTATAAGGATAATAATAATAGTTATAAGGATAATAATAATAGTTATAAGGATAAAGAGAAGAGTAATAGGGATAGTAATAATAGAATAAGGATAATAATAACAGTCATAGCGATAATAATAATAGTAGTAAGGATAATAATAATAGTTATAGCGATAATAATAACAGTAATAAGGATAATAATAATAGTTATAAGGATAAAGAGAAGAGTAATAGGGATAGTAATAATAGAATAAGGATAATAATAACAGTCATTGCGATAATAATAATAGTAATAAGGATAATAATAATAGTTATAGCGATAATAATAATAGTAATAAGGATAATAATATTAGTTATAAGGATAATAATAATAGTTATAAGGATAATAATAATAGTTATAAGGATAATAATAATAGTTATAAGGATAAAGAGAAGAGTAATAGGGATAGTAATAATAGAATAAGGATAATAATAACAGTCATAGCGATAATAATAATAGTAGTAAGGATAATAATAATAGTTATAGCGATAATAATAACAGTAATAAGGATAATAATAATAGTTATAAGGATAAAGAGAAGAGTAATAGGGATAGTAATAATAGAATAAGGATAATAATAATAGTTATAGCGATAATAATAATAGTAATAAGGATAATAATAATAGTTATAAGGATAATAATAATAGTTATAAGGATAATAATAATAGTTATAAGGATAATAATAATAGTTATAAGGATAAAGAGAAGAGTAATAGGGATAGTAATAATAGAATAAGGATAATAATAACAGTCATAGCGATAATAATAATAGTAGTAAGGATAATAATAATAGTTATAGCGATAATAATGACAGTAATAAGGATAATAATAATAGTTATAAGGATAAAGAGAAGAGTAATAGGGATAGTAATAATAGAATAAGGATAATAATAACAGTCATAGCGATAATAATAATAGTAATGAGGATAATAATAATAGTTATAGCGATAATAATAATAGTTATAAGGATAAAGACAAGAGTAATAGGGATAGTAATAATAGAATAAGGATAATAATAACAGTCATAGCGATAATAATAGTAGTAGTAAGGATAATAATAATAGTTATAGCGATAATAATAATAGTAATAAGGATAATAATAATAGTTATAGTGCTAGTAATAATAGTAATAAGGATAATAATAATAGTTATAGTGCGAATAATAATAGTAATAAGGATAAACATAATAGTTATAGTGATAATAATAATAGTAATAAGCATAATAATAATAGTTATAAGAATAGACACAAGAGTAATAGGGATAGTAATAGTAGAATAAGCATAATAATAACAGTCATAGCGATAATAATAATAGTAATAAGGATAATAATAATAGTTATAGTGCTAGTAATAATAGAATAAGGATAATAATAACAGTCATAGCGATAATAATAATAATAGCTATAGTGCTAATAATAATAGTAATAAGGATAATAATAATAGTTATAGCAATAATAATAATAGTAATAAGGATAATAATAATAGTTATAGTGCGAATAATAATAGTAATAAGGATAATAATAATAGTTATAGCGATAATAATAATTGTAATAAGGGAAATAATAATAATTATCAGGATAAAGACAAGAGTAATAGGGATAGTAATAATAGAATAAGTATAATAATAACAGTCATAGCGATAATAATAATAGTAATAAGGATAATAATAATAGTTATAATGATAATAATAATAGTTATATGGATAAAGAGAAGAGTAATAGGGATAGTAATAAAAGAATAAGGATAATAATAACAGTCATAGCGATAATAATAATAGTAGTAAGGATAATAATAATAGTTATAGCGATAATAATAATAGTAATAAGGGTAATAATAATAGTTATAAGGATAAAGAGAAGAGTAATAGGGATAGTAATAATAGAATAAGGATAATAATAACAGTCATTGCGATAATAATAATAGTAATAAGGATAATAATAATAGTTATAGCGATAATAATAATAGTAATAAGGATAATAATAATAGTTATAAGGATAAAGACAAGAGTAATAGGGATAGTAATAATAGAATAAGGATAATAATAACAGTCATTGCGATAATAATAATAGTAATAAGGATAATAATAATAGTTATAGCGATAATAATAATTGTAATAAGGGAAATAATAATAATTATCAGGATAAAGACAAGAGTAATAGGGATAGTAATAATAGAATAAGTATAATAATAACAGTCATAGCGATAATAATAATAGTAATAAGGATAATAATAATAGTTATAATGATAATAATAATAGTTATATGGATAAAGAGAAGAGTAATAGGGATAGTAATAAAAGAATAAGGATAATAATAACAGTCATAGCGATAATAATAATAGTAGTAAGGATAATAATAATAGTTATAGCGATAATAATAATAGTAATAACGATAATAATAATAGTTATAAGGATAAAGACAAGAGTAATAGGGATAGTAATAATAGAATAAGGATAATAATAACAGTCATTGCGATAATAATAATAGTAATAAGGATAATAATAATAGTTATAAGGATAATAATAATAGTAATAAGGGAAATAATAATAGTTATAAGGATAAAGACAAGAGTAATAGGGATAGTAATAATAGAATAAGGATAATAATAACAGTCATAGCGATAATAATAATAGTAGTAAGGATAATAATAATAGTTATAGCGATAATAATAATGGTAATAAGCATAATAATAATAGTTATAAGAATAGAGACAAGAGTAATAGGGATAGTAATAGTAGAATAAGCATAATAATAACAGTCATAGCGATAATAATGATAGTAATAAGGATAATAATAATAGTTATAGTGCTAGTAATAATAGTAATAAGGATAATAATGATAGTAATAAGGATAATAATAATAGTTATAGTGCGAATAATAATAGTAATAAGGATAAACATAATAGTTAAAGTGCTAATAATACTAGTAATAAGGATAATAATAATAGTTATATCGATAATAATAATAATAATAAGGGAAGTAATAACAGTTATAAGGATAAAGACAAAAGTAATAGGGATAGTAATAATACAATAAGCATAATAATAACAGTCATAGCGATAATAATAATAGTTATAGCGATAATAATAATAGTAATAAGGGAAGTAATAATAGTTATAAGGATAAAGACAAAAGTAATAGGGATAGTAATAATACAATAAGCATAATAATAACAGTCATAGCGATAATAATAATAGTTATAGCGATAATAATAATAGTAATAAGGATAATAATAATAGTTATAAGGATAAAGACAAGAGTAATAGGGATAGTAATAATAGAATAAGGATAATAATAACAGTCATAGCGATAATAATAATAGTAATGAGGATAATAATAATAGTTATAGCGATAATAATAATACTGACAAGGATAATAATAATAGTTATAAGGATAAAGACAAGAGTAATAGGGATAGTAATAATAGAATAAGTATAATAATAACAGTCATAGCGATAATAATAATAGTAATAAGGATAATAATAATAGTTATAAGGATAATAATAATAGTTATAATGATAAAGAGAAGAGTAATAGGGATAGTAATAATAGAATAAGGATAATAATAACAGTCATAGCGATAATAATAGTAGTAGTAAGGATAATAATAATAGTTATAGCGATAATAATAATAGTAATAAGGATAATAATAATAGTTATAGTGCTAGTAATAATAGTAATAAGGATAATAATAATAGTTATAGTGCGAATAATAATAGTAATAAGGATAAACATAATAGTTATAGTGATAATAATAAAAGTAATAAGCATAATAATAATAGTTATAAGAATAGAGACAAGAGTAATAGGGATAGTAATAGTAGAATAAGCATAATAATAACAGTCATAGCGATAATAATAATAGTAATAAGGATAATAATAATAGTTATAGTGCTAGTAATAATAGAATAAGGATAATAATAACAGTCATAGCGATAATAATAATAATAGCTATAGTGCTAATAATAATAGTAATAAGGATAATAATAATAGTTATAGCAATAATAATAATAGTAATAAGGATAATAATAATAGTTATAGTGCGAATAATAATAGTAATAAGGATAATAATAATAGTTATAGCGATAATAATAATTGTAATAAGGGAAATAATAATAATTATCAGGATAAAGACAAGAGTAATAGGGATAGTAATAATAGAATAAGTATAATAATAACAGTCATAGCGATAATAATAATAGTAATAAGGATAATAATAATAGTTATAATGATAATAATAATAGTTATATGGATAAAGAGAAGAGTAATAGGGATAGTAATAAAAGAATAAGGATAATAATAACAGTCATAGCGATAATAATAATAGTAGTAAGGATAATAATAATAGTTATAGCGATAATAATAATAGTAATAAGGGTAATAATAATAGTTATAAGGATAAAGAGAAGAGTAATAGGGATAGTAATAATAGAATAAGGATAATAATAACAGTCATTGCGATAATAATAATAGTAATAAGGATAATAATAATAGTTATAGCGATAATAATAATAGTAATAAGGATAATAATAATAGTTATAAGGATAATAATAATAGTTATAAGGATAATAATAATAGTTATAAGGATAAAGAGAAGAGTAATAGGGATAGTAATAATAGAATAAGGATAATAATAACAGTCATAGCGATAATAATAATAGTAGTAAGGATAATAATAATAGTTATAGCGATAATAATAACAGTAATAAGGATAATAATAATAGTTATAAGGATAAAGAGAAGAGTAATAGGGATAGTAATAATAGAATAAGGATAATAATAACAGTCATTGCGATAATAATAATAGTAATAAGGATAATAATAATAGTTATAGCGATAATAATAACAGTAATAGCGATAATAATAATAGTAATAAGGATAATAATAATAGTTATAGCGATAATAATAATAGTAATAAGGATAATAATAATAGTTATAGCGATAATAATAATAGTAATAACGATAATAATAATAGTTATAAGGATAAAGACAAGAGTAATAGGGATAGTAATAATAGAATAAGGATAATAATAACAGTAATAGCGATGATAATAATAGTAATAAGGATAATAATAATAGTTATAGCGATAATAATAATAGTAATAAGGATAATAATAATAGTTATAAGGATAAAGAGAAGAGTAATAGGGATAGTAATAATAGAATAAGGATAATAATAACAGTCATTGCGATAATAATAATAGATATACGGATAATAATAATAGTTATAGTGGTAATAATAATATTAATAAGCATAATAATAATAGTTATAAGGATAGAGACAAGAGTAATAGGGATAGTAATAATAGAATAAGGATAATAATAACAGTAATAGCGATAATAATAATAGTAGTAAGGATAATAATAATAGTAATAAGGATAATAATAATAGTTATGAGGATAATAATAATAGTTATAAGGATAAAGACAAGAGTAATAGGGATCGTAATATTAGAATAAGTATAATAATAACAGTCATAGCGATAATAATAATAATAGCTATAGTGCTAATAATAATAGTAATAAGGATAATAATAACAGTTATAGCAATAATAATAATAGTATTAAGGATAATAATAATAGTTATAGTGCGAGTAATAATAGTAATAAGGATAATAATAATAGTTATAGTGATAATAATAATTATCAGGATAAAGACAAGAGTAATAGGGATAGTAATAATAGAATAAGGATAATAATAACAGTCATTGCGATAATAATAATAGTAATAAGGATAATAATAATAGTTATAGCGATAATAATAATAGTAATAAGGATAATAATAATAGTTATAAGGATAATAATAATAGTTATAAGGATAATAATAATGGTTATAAGGATAAAGAGAAGAGTAATAGGGATAGTAATAATAGAATAAGGATAATAATAACAGTCATAGCGATAATAATAATAGTAGTAAGGATAATAATAATAGTTATAGCGATAATAATAACAGTAATAAGGATAATAATAATAGTTATAAGGATAAAGAGAAGAGTAATAGGGATAGTAATAATAGAATAAGGATAATAATAACAGTCATTGCGATAATAATAATAGTAATAAGGATAATAATAATAGTTATAGCGATAATAATAACAGTAATAGCGATAATAATAATAGTAATAAGGATAATAATAATAGTTATAGCGATAATAATAATAGTAATAAGGATAATAATAATAGTTATAGCGATAATAATAATAGTAATAACGATAATAATAATAGTTATAAGGATAAAGACAAGAGTAATAGGGATAGTAATAATAGAATAAGGATAATAATAACAGTAATAGCGATGATAATAATAGTAATAAGGATAATAATAATAGTTATAGCGATAATAATAATAGTAATAAGGATAATAATAATAGTTATAAGGATAAAGAGAAGAGTAATAGGGATAGTAATAATAGAATAAGGATAATAATAACAGTCATTGCGATAATAATAATAGATATACGGATAATAATAATAGTTATAGTGGTAATAATAATATTAATAAGCATAATAATAATAGTTATAAGGATAGAGACAAGAGTAATAGGGATAGTAATAATAGAATAAGGATAATAATAACAGTAATAGCGATAATAATAATAGTAGTAAGGATAATAATAATAGTAATAAGGATAATAATAATAGTTATGAGGATAATAATAATAGTTATAAGGATAAAGACAAGAGTAATAGGGATCGTAATATTAGAATAAGTATAATAATAACAGTCATAGCGATAATAATAATAATAGCTATAGTGCTAATAATAATAGTAATAAGGATAATAATAACAGTTATAGCAATAATAATAATAGTATTAAGGATAATAATAATAGTTATAGTGCGAGTAATAATAGTAATAAGGATAATAATAATAGTTATAGTGATAATAATAATTATCAGGATAAAGACAAGAGTAATAGGGATAGTAATAATAGAATAAGTATAATAATAACAGTCATAGCGATAATAATAATAGTAATAGGGATAATAATAATAGTTATAAGGATAAAGAGAAGAGTAATAGGGATAGTAATAATAGAATAAGGATAATAATAACAGTCATAGCGATAATAATAATAGTAATAAGGATAATAATAATAGTTATAAGGATAATAATAATAGTTATAAGGATAAAGAGAAGAGTAATGGGGATAGTAATAATAGAATAAGGATAATAATAACAGTCATAGCGATAATAATAATAGTAGTAAGGATAATAATAATAGTTATAGCGATAATAATAATAGTAATTATGATAATAATAATAGTTATGAGGATAATAATAATAGTTATAAGGATAAAGACAAGAGTAATAGGGACAGTAATAATAGAATAAGTATAATAATAACAGTCATAGCGATAATAATAATAGTAATAAGGATAATAATAATAGTTATAGTGCGAATAATAATAGTAATAAGGATAAACATAATAGTTATAGTGCTAATAATACTAGTAATAAGGATAATAATAACAGTTATAGCGATAATAATAATAGTAATAAGGGAAATAATAATAAATATCAGGATAAAGACAAGAGTAATAGGAATAGTAATAATAGGAGAAGTATAATAATAACAGTCATTGCGATAATAATAATAGAATAAGGATAATAATAACAGTCATAGCGATAATAATAATAGTAATGAGGATAACAATAATAATTATAGAGATAATAATACTAGTAATAAGGATAATAATAACAGTTATAATGATAATAATAACAGTAATAAGGATAATAATAATAGTTATAAGGATAAAGAGAAGAGTAATAGGGATAGTAATAATAGAATAAGAATAATAATAACAGTCATTGCGATAATAATAATAGTAATAAGGATAATAATAATAGTTATAGCGATAATAATAATAGTAATAACGATAATAATAATAGTTATAAGGATAAAGACAAGAGTAATAGGGATAGTAATAATAGAATAAGGATAATAATAACAGTAATAGCGATAATAATAATAGTAATAAGGATAATAATAATAGTTATAGCGATAATAATAATAGTAATAAGGATAATAATAATAGTAATAAGGATAATAATAATAGTTATAGCGATAATAATAATAGTAATAAGGGAAGTAATAATAGTTATAAGGATAAAGAGAAGAGTAATGGGGATAGTAATAATAGAATAAGGATAATAATAACAGTCATAGCGATAATAATAATAGTAGTAAGGATAATAATAATAGTTATAGCGATAATAATAATAGTAATTATGATAATAATAATAGTTATGAGGATAATAATAATAGTTATAAGGATAAAGACAAGAGTAATAGGGACAGTAATAATAGAATAAGTATAATAATAACAGTCATAGCGATAATAATAATAGTAATAAGGATAATAATAATAGTTATAGTGCGAATAATAATAGTAATAAGGATAAACATAATAGTTATAGTGCTAATAATACTAGTAATAAGGATAATAATAACAGTTATTGCGATAATAATAATAGTAATAAGGGAAATAATAATAAATATCAGGATAAAGACAAGAGTAATAGGAATAGTAATAATAGGAGAAGTATAATAATAACAGTCATTGCGATAATAATAATAGAATAAGGATAATAATAACAGTCATAGCGATAATAATAATAGTAATGAGGATAACAATAATAATTATAGAGATAATAATACTAGTAATAAGGATAATAATAACAGTTATAATGATAATAATAATAGTAATAAGGGAAATAATAATAGTTATAAGGATAAAGACAAGAGTAATAGGGATAGTAATAATAGAATAAGGATAATAATAACAGTCATAGCGATAATAACAATAGTAATGAGGATAATAATAATAGTTATAGCGATAATAATAATACTGACAAGGATAATAATAATAGTTATAAGGACAATAATAATAGTTATAAGGATAAAGAGAAGAGTAATAGGGATAGTAATAATAGAATAAGGATAATAATAACAGTCATAGCGATAATAATAATAGTAGTAAGGATAATAATAATAGTTATAGCGATAATAATAATAGTAATAAGGATAATAATAATAGTTATAAGGATAAAGAGAAGAGTAATAGGGATAGTAATAATAGAATAAGGATAATAATAACAGTCATTGCGATAATAATAATAGTAATAAGGATAATAATAATAGTTATAAGGATAATAATAATAGTTATAAGGATAAAGAGAAGAGTAATAGGGATAGTAATAATAGAATAAGGATAATAATAACAGTCATAGCGATAATAATAATAGTAGTAAGGATAATAATAATAGTTATAGCGATAATAATAATAGTAATTATGATAATAATAATAGTTATGAGGATAATAATAATAGTTATAAGGATAAAGACAAGAGTAATAGGGACAGTAATAATAGAATATGTATAATAATAACAGTCATAGCGATAATAATAATAGTAATAAGGATAATAATAATAGTTATAGTGCGAATAATAATAGTAATAAGGATAAACATAATAGTTATAGTGCTAATAATACTAGTAATAAGGATAATAATAACAGTTATTGCGATAATAATAATAGTAATAAGGGAAATAATAATAAATATCAGGATAAAGACAAGAGTAATAGGAATAGTAATAATAGGAGAAGTATAATAATAACAGTCATTGCGATAATAATAATAGAATAAGGATAATAATAACAGTCATAGCGATAATAATAATAGTAATGAGGATAACAATAATAATTATAGAGATAATAATACTAGTAATAAGGATAATAATAACAGTTATAATGATAATAATAATAGTAATAAGGGAAATAATAATAGTTATAAGGATAAAGACAGGAGTAATAGGGATAGTAATAATAGAATAAGGATAATAATAACAGTCATAGCGATAATAACAATAGTAATGAGGATAATAATAATAGTTATAGCGATAATAATAATACTGACAAGGATAATAATAATAGTTATAAGGATAAAGAGAAGAGTAATAGGGATAGTAATAATAGAATAAGGATAATAATAACAGTCATTGCGATAATAATAATAGTAGTAAGGATAATAATAATAGTAATAAGGATAATAATAATAGTTATGAGGATAATAATAATAGTTATAAGGATAAAGACAAGAGTAATAGGGATCGTAATATTAGAATAAGTATAATAATAACAGTCATAGCGATAATAATAATAATAGCTATAGTGCTAATAATAATAGTAATAAGGATAATAATAACAGTTATAGCAATAATAATAATAGTATTAAGGATAATAATAATAGTTATAGTGCGAGTAATAATAGTAATAAGGATAATAATAATAGTTATAGTGATAATAATAATTATCAGGATAAAGACAAGAGTAATAGGGATAGTAATAATAGAATAAGTATAATAATAACAGTCATAGCGATAATAATAATAGTAATAGGGATAATAATAATAGTTATAAGGATAAAGAGAAGAGTAATAGGGATAGTAATAATAGAATAAGGATAATAATAACAGTCATAGCGATAATAATAATAGTAATAAGGATAATAATAATAGTTATAAGGATAATAATAATAGTTATAAGGATAAAGAGAAGAGTAATGGGGATAGTAATAATAGAATAAGGATAATAATAACAGTCATAGCGATAATAATAATAGTAGTAAGGATAATAATAATAGTTATAGCGATAATAATAATAGTAATTATGATAATAATAATAGTTATGAGGATAATAATAATAGTTATAAGGATAAAGACAAGAGTAATAGGGACAGTAATAATAGAATAAGTATAATAATAACAGTCATAGCGATAATAATAATAGTAATAAGGATAATAATAATAGTTATAGTGCGAATAATAATAGTAATAAGGATAAACATAATAGTTATAGTGCTAATAATACTAGTAATAAGGATAATAATAACAGTTATAGCGATAATAATAATAGTAATAAGGGAAATAATAATAAATATCAGGATAAAGACAAGAGTAATAGGAATAGTAATAATAGGAGAAGTATAATAATAACAGTCATTGCGATAATAATAATAGAATAAGGATAATAATAACAGTCATAGCGATAATAATAATAGTAATGAGGATAACAATAATAATTATAGAGATAATAATACTAGTAATAAGGATAATAATAACAGTTATAATGATAATAATAACAGTAATAAGGATAATAATAATAGTTATAAGGATAAAGAGAAGAGTAATAGGGATAGTAATAATAGAATAAGGATAATAATAACAGTCATTGCGATAATAATAATAGTAATAAGGATAATAATAATAGTTATAGCGATAATAATAATAGTAATAACGATAATAATAATAGTTATAAGGATAAAGACAAGAGTAATAGGGATAGTAATAATAGAATAAGGATAATAATAACAGTAATAGCGATAATAATAATAGTAATAAGGATAATAATAATAGTTATAGCGATAATAATAATAGTAATAAGGATAATAATAATAGTAATAAGGATAATAATAATAGTTATAGCGATAATAATAATAGTAATAAGGGAAGTAATAATAGTTATAAGGATAAAGAGAAGAGTAATGGGGATAGTAATAATAGAATAAGGATAATAATAACAGTCATAGCGATAATAATAATAGTAGTAAGGATAATAATAATAGTTATAGCGATAATAATAATAGTAATTATGATAATAATAATAGTTATGAGGATAATAATAATAGTTATAAGGATAAAGACAAGAGTAATAGGGACAGTAATAATAGAATAAGTATAATAATAACAGTCATAGCGATAATAATAATAGTAATAAGGATAATAATAATAGTTATAGTGCGAATAATAATAGTAATAAGGATAAACATAATAGTTATAGTGCTAATAATACTAGTAATAAGGATAATAATAACAGTTATTGCGATAATAATAATAGTAATAAGGGAAATAATAATAAATATCAGGATAAAGACAAGAGTAATAGGAATAGTAATAATAGGAGAAGTATAATAATAACAGTCATTGCGATAATAATAATAGAATAAGGATAATAATAACAGTCATAGCGATAATAATAATAGTAATGAGGATAACAATAATAATTATAGAGATAATAATACTAGTAATAAGGATAATAATAACAGTTATAATGATAATAATAATAGTAATAAGGGAAATAATAATAGTTATAAGGATAAAGACAAGAGTAATAGGGATAGTAATAATAGAATAAGGATAATAATAACAGTCATAGCGATAATAACAATAGTAATGAGGATAATAATAATAGTTATAGCGATAATAATAATACTGACAAGGATAATAATAATAGTTATAAGGACAATAATAATAGTTATAAGGATAAAGAGAAGAGTAATAGGGATAGTAATAATAGAATAAGGATAATAATAACAGTCATAGCGATAATAATAATAGTAGTAAGGATAATAATAATAGTTATAGCGATAAT
Organism: Megachile ligniseca; assembly: GCA_945859555.1. Taxonomy (NCBI): domain Eukaryota; kingdom Metazoa; phylum Arthropoda; class Insecta; order Hymenoptera; family Megachilidae; genus Megachile; species Megachile ligniseca. The sequence continues at coordinate 20,670 of CAMAOC010000124.1, read as the reverse complement.
AATAATAGTAATAAGGATAATAATAATAGTTATAAGGATAAAGAGAAGAGTAATAGGGATAGTAATAATAGAATAAGGATAATAATAACAGTCATTGCGATAATAATAATAGTAATAAGGATAATAATAATAGTTATAAGGATAATAATAATAGTTATAAGGATAAAGAGAAGAGTAATAGGGATAGTAATAATAGAATAAGGATAATAATAACAGTCATAGCGATAATAATAATAGTAGTAAGGATAATAATAATAGTTATAGCGATAATAATAATAGTAATTATGATAATAATAATAGTTATGAGGATAATAATAATAGTTATAAGGATAAAGACAAGAGTAATAGGGACAGTAATAATAGAATATGTATAATAATAACAGTCATAGCGATAATAATAATAGTAATAAGGATAATAATAATAGTTATAGTGCGAATAATAATAGTAATAAGGATAAACATAATAGTTATAGTGCTAATAATACTAGTAATAAGGATAATAATAACAGTTATTGCGATAATAATAATAGTAATAAGGGAAATAATAATAAATATCAGGATAAAGACAAGAGTAATAGGAATAGTAATAATAGGAGAAGTATAATAATGACAGTCATTGCGATAATAATAATAGAATAAGGATAATAATAACAGTCATAGCGATAATAATAATAGTAATGAGGATAACAATAATAATTATAGAGATAATAATACTAGTAATAAGGATAATAATAACAGTTATAATGATAATAATAATAGTAATAAGGGAAATAATAATAGTTATAAGGATAAAGACAGGAGTAATAGGGATAGTAATAATAGAATAAGGATAATAATAACAGTCATAGCGATAATAACAATAGTAATGAGGATAATAATAATAGTTATAGCGATAATAATAATACTGACAAGGATAATAATAATAGTTATAAGGATAAAGAGAAGAGTAATAGGGATAGTAATAATAGAATAAGGATAATAATAACAGTCATTGCGATAATAATAATAGTAATAAGGATAATAATAATAGTTATAGCGATAATAATAATAGTAATAAGGATAATAATAATAGTTATAAGGATAAGAATAATAGTTATAAGGATAATAATAATAGTTATAAGGATAAAGAGAAGAGTAATAGGGATAGTAATAATAGAATAATGATAATAATAACAGTCATAGCGATAATAATAATAGTAGTAAGGATAATAATAATAGTTATAGCGATAATAATAATACTGACAAGGATAATAATAATAGTTATAAGGATAAAGAGAAGAGTAATAGGGATAGTAATAATAGAATAAGGATAATAATAACAGTCATTGCGATAATAATAATAGTAATAAGGATAATAATAATAGTTATAGCGATAATAATAATAGTAATAAGGATAATAATAATAGTTATAAGGATAATAATAATAGTTATAAGGATAAAGAGAAGAGTAATAGGGATAGTAATAATAGAATAAGGATAATAATAACAGTCATAGCGATAATAATAATAGTAGTAAGGATAATAATAATAGTTATAGCGATAATAATAATAGTAATAAGGATAATAATGATAGTTATAAGGATAAAGAGAAGAGTAATAGGGATAGTAATAATAGAATAAGGATAATAATAACAGTCATTGCGATAATAATAATAGTAATAAGGATAATAATAATAGTTATAGCGATAATAATAATAGTAATAAGGATAATAATAATAGTTATAAGGATAATAATAATAGTTATAAGGATAATAATAATAGTTATAAGGATAATGATAATAGTTATAAGGATAAAGAGAAGAGTAATAGGGATAGTAATAATAGAATAATGATAATAATAACAGTCATAGCGATAATAATAATAGTAGTAAGGATAATAATAATAGTTATAGCGATAATAATAACAGTAATAAGGATAATAATAATAGTTATAAGGATAAAGAGAAGAGTAATAGGGATAGTAATAATAGAATAAGGATAATAATAACAGTCATTGCGATAATAATAATAGTAATAAGGATAATAATAATAGTTATAGCGATAATAATAATAGTAATAACGATAATAATAATAGTTATAAGGATGAAGACAAGAGTAATAGGGATAGTAATAATAGAATAAGGATAATAATAACAGTAATAGCGATAATAATAATAGTAATAAGGATAATAATAATAGTTATAGCGATAATAATAATAGTAATAAGGATAATAATAATAGTAATAAGGATAATAATAATAGTTATAGTGCGAATAATAATAGTAATAAGGATAAACATAATAGTTATAGTGCTAATAATACTAGTAATAAGGATAATAATATTAGTTATATCGATAATAATAATAGTAATAAGGGAAGTAATAACAGTTATAAGGATAAAGACAAAAGTAATAGGGATAGTAATAATACAATAAGCATAATAATAATAGTCATAGCGATAATAATAATAGTTATACCGATAATAATAATAGTAATAAGGGAAGTAATAATAGTTATAAGGATAAAGACAAAAGTAATAGGGATAGTAATAATACAATAAGCATAATAATAACAGTCATAGCGATAATAATAATAGTTATAGCGATAATAATAATAGTAATAAGGATAATAATAATAGTTATAAGGATAAAGACAAGAGTGATAGGGATAGTAATAATAGAATAAGGATAATAATAACAGTCATAGCGATAATAATAATAGTAATGAGGATAATAATAATAGTTATAGCGATAATAATAATACTGACAAGGATAATAATAATAATTATAAGGATAAAGACAAGAGTAATAGGGATAGTAATAATAGAATAAGTATAATAATAACAGTCATAGCGATAATAATAATAGTAATAAGGATAATAATAATAGTTATAAGGATAATAATAATAGTTATAAGGATAAAGAGAAGAGTAATAGGGATAGTAATAATAGAATAAGGATAATAATAATAGTTATAGCGATAATAATAATAGTAATAAGGATAATAATAATAGTTATAAGGATAAAGAGAAGAGTAATAGGGATAGTAATAATAGAATAAGGATAATAATAACAGTCATTGCGATAATAATAATAGTAATAAGGATAATAATAATAGTTATAGCGATAATAATAATAGTAATAAGGATAATAATAATAGTTATAAGGATAAGAATAATAGTTATAAGGATAATAATAATAGTTATAAGGATAAAGAGAAGAGTAATAGGGATAGTAATAATAGAATAATGATAATAATAACAGTCATAGCGATAATAATAATAGTAGTAAGGATAATAATAATAGTTATAGCGATAATAATAATACTGACAAGGATAATAATAATAGTTATAAGGATAAAGAGAAGAGTAATAGGGATAGTAATAATAGAATAAGGATAATAATAACAGTCATTGCGATAATAATAATAGTAATAAGGATAATAATAATAGTTATAGCGATAATAATAATAGTAATAAGGATAATAATAATAGTTATAAGGATAATAATAATAGTTATAAGGATAAAGAGAAGAGTAATAGGGATAGTAATAATAGAATAAGGATAATAATAACAGTCATAGCGATAATAATAATAGTAGTAAGGATAATAATAATAGTTATAGCGATAATAATAATAGTAATAAGGATAATAATAATAGTTATAAGGATAAAGAGAAGAGTAATAGGGATAGTAATAATAGAATAAGGATAATAATAACAGTCATTGCGATAATAATAATAGTAATAAGGATAATAATAATAGTTATAGCGATAATAATAATAGTAATAAGGATAATAATTATAGTTATAAGGATAATAATAATAGTTATAAGGATAATAATAATAGTTATAAGGATAATGATAATAGTTATAAGGATAAAGAGAAGAGTAATAGCAATAGTAATAATAGAATAATGATAATAATAACAGTCATAGCGATAATAATAATAGTAGTAAGGATAATAATAATAGTTATAGCGATAATAATAACAGTAATAAGGATAATAATAATAGTTATAAGGATAAAGAGAAGAGTAATAGGGATAGTAATAATAGAATAAGGATAATAATAACAGTCATAGCGATAATAATAATAGTAGTAAGGATAATAATAATAGTTATAGCGATAATAATAATAGTAATAAGAATAATAATAATAGTTATAAGGATAAAGAGAAGAGTAATAGGGATAGTAATAATAGAATAAGGATAATAATAACAGTCATTGCGATAATAATAATAGTAATAAGGATAATAATAATAGTTATAGCGATAATAATAATAGTAATAAGGATAATAATAATAGTTATAAGGATAATAATAATAGTTATAAGGATAATAATAATAGTTATAAGGATAATGGTAATAGTTATAAGGATAAAGAGAAGAGTAATAGGGATAGTAATAATAGAATAATGATAATAATAACAGTCATAGCGATAATAATAATAGTAGTAAGGATAATAATAATAGTTATAGCGATAATAATAACAGTAATAAGGATAATAATAATAGTTATAAGGATAAAGAGAAGAGTAATAGGGATTGTAATAATAGAATAAGGATAATAATAACAGTCATTGCGATAATAATAATAGTAATAAGGATAATAATAATAGTTATAGCGATAATAATAATAGTAATAACGATAATAATAATAGTTATAAGGATAAAGACAAGAGTAATAGGGATAGTAATAATAGAATAAGGATAATAATAACAGTAATAGCGATAATAATAATAGTAATAAGGATAATAATAATAGTTATAGCGATAATAATAATAGTAATAAGGATAATAATAATAGTTATAGTGCGAATAATAATAGTAATAAGGATAATAATAATAGTTATAGCAATAATAATAATAGTAATAAGGATAATAATAATAGTTATAGTGCGAATAATAATAGTAATAAGGATAATAATAATAGTTATAGTGATAATAATAATAGTAATAAGCATAATAATAATAGTTATAAGAATAGAGACAAGAGTAATAGGGATAGTAATAGTAGAATAAGCATAATAATAACAGTCATAGCGATAATAATAATAGTAATAAGGATAATAATAATAGTTATAGTGCTAGTAATAATAGAATAAGGATAATAATAACAGTCATAGCGATAATAATAATAATAGCTATAGTGCTAATAATAATAGTAATAAGGATAATAATAATAGTTATAGCAATAATAATAATAGTAATAAGGATAATAATAATAGTTATAGTGCGAATAATAATAGTAATAAGGATAATAATAATAGTTATAGCGATAATAATAATTGTAATAAGGGAAATAATAATAATTATCAGGATAAAGACAAGAGTAATAGGGATAGTAATAATAGAATAAGTATAATAATAACAGTCATAGCGATAATAATAATAGTAATAAGGATAATAATAATAGTTATAATGATAATAATAATAGTTATATGGATAAAGAGAAGAGTAATAGGGATAGTAATAAAAGAATAAGGATAATAATAACAGTCATAGCGATAATAATAATAGTAGTAAGGATAATAATAATAGTTATAAGGATAAGAATAATAGTTATAAGGATAATAATAATAGTTATAAGGATAAAGAGAAGAGTAATAGGGATAGTAATAATAGAATAATGATAATAATAACAGTCATAGCGATAATAATAATAGTAGTAAGGATAATAATAATAGTTATAGCGATAATAATAATACTGACAAGGATAATAATAATAGTTATAAGGATAAAGAGAAGAGTAATAGGGATAGTAATAATAGAATAAGGATAATAATAACAGTCATTGCGATAATAATAATAGTAATAAGGATAATAATAATAGTTATAGCGATAATAATAATAGTAATAAGGATAATAATAATAGTTATAAGGATAATAATAATAGTTATAAGGATAATAATAATAGTTATAAGGATAATAATAATAGTTATAAGGATAATGATAATAGTTATAAGGATAAAGAGAAGAGTAATAGGGATAGTAATAATAGAATAATGATAATAATAACAGTCATAGCGATAATAATAATAGTAGTAAGGATAATAATAATAGTTATAGCGATAATAATAACAGTAATAAGGATAATAATAATAGTTATAAGGATAAAGAGAAGAGTAATAGGGATTGTAATAATAGAATAAGGATAATAATAACAGTCATTGCGATAATAATAATAGTAATAAGGATAATAATAATAGTTATAGCGATAATAATAATAGTAATAACGATAATAATAATAGTTATAAGGATAAAGACAAGAGTAATAGGGATAGTAATAATAGAATAAGGATAATAATAACAGTAATAGCGATAATAATAATAGTAATAAGGATAATAATAATAGTTATAGCGATAATAATAATAGTAATAAGGATAATAATAATAGTTATAGTGCGAATAATAATAGTAATAAGGATAATAATAATAGTTATAGCAATAATAATAATAGTAATAAGGATAATAATAATAGTTATAGTGCGAATAATAATAGTAATAAGGATAATAATAATAGTTATAGTGATAATAATAATAGTAATAAGCATAATAATAATAGTTATAAGAATAGAGACAAGAGTAATAGGGATAGTAATAGTAGAATAAGCATAATAATAACAGTCATAGCGATAATAATAATAGTAATAAGGATAATAATAATAGTTATAGTGCTAGTAATAATAGAATAAAGATAATAATAACAGTCATAGCGATAATAATAATAATAGCTATAGTGCTAATAATAATAGTAATAAGGATAATAATAATAGTTATAGCAATAATAATAATAGTAATAAGGATAATAATAATAGTTATAGTGCGAATAATAATAGTAATAAGGATAATAATAATAGTTATAGCGATAATAATAATTGTAATAAGGGAAATAATAATAATTATCAGGATAAAGACAAGAGTAATAGGGATAGTAATAATAGAATAAGTATAATAATAACAGTCATAGCGATAATAATAATAGTAATAAGGATAATAATAATAGTTATAATGATAATAATAATAGTTATATGGATAAAGAGAAGAGTAATAGGGATAGTAATAAAAGAATAAGGATAATAATAACAGTCATAGCGATAATAATAATAGTAGTAAGGATAATAATAATAGTTATAAGGATAAGAATAATAGTTATAAGGATAATAATAATAGTTATAAGGATAAAGAGAAGAGTAATAGGGATAGTAATAATAGAATAATGATAATAATAACAGTCATAGCGATAATAATAATAGTAGTAAGGATAATAATAATAGTTATAGCGATAATAATAATACTGACAAGGATAATAATAATAGTTATAAGGATAAAGAGAAGAGTAATAGGGATAGTAATAATAGAATAAGGATAATAATAACAGTCATTGCGATAATAATAATAGTAATAAGGATAATAATAATAGTTATAGCGATAATAATAATAGTAATAAGGATAATAATAATAGTTATAAGGATAATAATAATAGTTATAAGGATAATAATAATAGTTATAAGGATAATAATAATAGTTATAAGGATAATGATAATAGTTATAAGGATAAAGAGAAGAGTAATAGGGATAGTAATAATAGAATAATGATAATAATAACAGTCATAGCGATAATAATAATAGTAGTAAGGATAATAATAATAGTTATAGCGATAATAATAACAGTAATAAGGATAATAATAATAGTTATAAGGATAAAGAGAAGAGTAATAGGGATTGTAATAATAGAATAAGGATAATAATAACAGTAATAGCGATAATAATAATAGTAATAAGGATAATAATAATAGTTATAGCGATAATAATAATAGTAATAACGATAATAATAATAGTTATAAGGATAAAGACAAGAGTAATAGGGATAGTAATAATAGAATAAGGATAATAATAACAGTAATAGCGATAATAATAATAGTAATAAGGATAATAATAATAGTTATAGCGATAATAATAATAGTAATAAGGATAATAATAATAGTTATAGTGCGAATAATAATAGTAATAAGGATAATAATAATAGTTATAGCAATAATAATAATAGTAATAAGGATAATAATAATAGTTATAGTGCGAATAATAATAGTAATAAGGATAATAATAATAGTTATAGTGAAAATAATAATAGTAATAAGCATAATAATAATAGTTATAAGAATAGAGACAAGAGTAATAGGGATAGTAATAGTAGAATAAGCATAATAATAACAGTCATAGCGATAATAATAATAGTAATAAGGATAATAATAATAGTTATAGTGCTAGTAATAATAGAATAAGGATAATAATAACAGTCATAGCGATAATAATAATAATAGCTATAGTGCTAATAATAATAGTAATAAGGATAATAATAATAGTTATAGCAATAATAATAATAGTAATAAGGATAATAATAATAGTTATAGTGCGAATAATAATAGTAATAAGGATAATAATAATAGTTATAGCGATAATAATAATTGTAATAAGGGAAATAATAATAATTATCAGGATAAAGACAAGAGTAATAGGGATAGTAATAATAGAATAAGGATAATAATAACAGTCATAGCGATAATAATAATAATAGCTATAGTGCTAATAATAATAGTAATAAGGATAATAATAACAGTTATAGCAATAATAATAATAGTATTAAGGATGATAATAATAGTTATAGTGCGAATAATAATAGTAATAAGGATAATAATAATAGTTATAGTGATAATAATAATTGTAATAAGGGAAATAATAATAATTATCAGGATAAAGACAAGAGTAATAGGGATAGTAATAATAGAATAAGTATAATAATAACAGTCATAGCGATAATAATAATAGTAATAAGGATAATAATAATAGTTATAAGGATAATAATAATAGTTATAAGGATAAAGAGAAGAGTAATAGGGATAGTAATAATAGAATAAGGATAATAATAACAGTCATAGCGATAATAATAACAGTAATGAGGATAACAATAATAATTATAGAGATAATAATACTAGTAATAAGGATAATAATAACAGTTATAATGATAATAATAATAGTAATAAGGGAAATAATAATAGTTATAAGGATAAAGACAAGAGTAATAGGGATAGTAATAATAGAATAAGTATAATAATAACAGTAATAGCGATAATAATAATAGTAATAAGGATAATAATAATAGTTATAAGGATAATAATAATAGTTATAAGGATAAAGAGAAGAGTAATAGGGATAGTAATAATAGAATAAGGATAATAATAACAGTCATAGCGATAATAATAATAGTAATGAGGATAACAATAATAATTATAGAGATAATAATACTAGTAATAAGGATAATAATAACAGTTATAATGATAATAATAATAGTAATAAGGGAAATAATAATAGTTATAAGGATAAAGACAAGAGTAATAGGGATAGTAATAATAGAATAAGTATAATAATAACAGTCATAGCGATAATAATAATAGTAATAAGGATAATAATAACAGTCATAGCGATAATAATAATAGTAATGAGGATAACAATAATAATTATAGAGATAATAATACTAGTAATAAGGATAATAATAACAGTTATAATGATAATAATAATAGTAATAAGGGAAATAATAATAGTTATAAGGATAAAGACAAGAGTAATAGGGATAGTAATAATAGAATAAGTATAATAATAACAGTCATAGCGATAATAATAATAGTAATAAGGATAATAATAATAGTAATAAGGATAATAATAATAGTTATAAGGATAAAGAGAAGAGTAATAGGGATAGTAATAATAGAATAAGGATAATAATAACAGTCATAGCGATAATAATAATAGTAATGAGGATAACAATAATAATTATAGAGATAATAATACTAGTAATAAGGATAATAATAACAGTTATAATGATAATAATAATAGTAATATGGGAAATAATAATAGTTATAAGGATAAAGACAAGAGTAATAGGGATAGTAATAATAGAATAAGTATAATAATAACAGTCATAGCGATAATAATAATAGTAATAAGGATAATAATAATAGTTATAAGGATAATAATAATAGTTATAAGGATAAAGAGAAGAGTAATAGGGATTGTAATAATAGAATAAGGATAATAATAACAGTCATTGCGATAATAATAATAGAATAAGGATAATAATAACAGTCATAGCGATAATAATAATAGTAATGAGGATAATAATAATAGTTATAAGGATAGAGACAAGAGTAATAGGGATAGTAATAATAGAATAAGTATAATAATAACAGTCACAGCGATAATAATAATAGTAATAAGGATAATAATAATAGTTTTAGTGCTAATAATAATAGTAATAAGCATAACAATAATAGTTATAAGGATAAAGACAAGAGTAATAGGGATAGTAATAATAGAATAAGTATAATAATAACAGTCATAGCGATAACAATAATAGTAATAAGGATAATAATAATAGTTATAGTGCGAATAATAATAGTAATAAGGATAAACATAATAGTTATAGTGCTAATAATACTAGTAATAAGGATAATAATAACAGTTATAGCGATAATAATAATAGTAATAAGGGAAATAATAATAGTTATAGCGATAATAATAATAGTAATAAGCATAATAATAATAGTTATAAGAATAGAGACAAGAGTAATAGGGATAGTAATAGTAGAATAAGCATAATAACAACAGTCATAGCGATAATAATAATAGAATAAGTATAATAATAACAGTCATAGCGATAACAATAATAGTAATAAGGATAATAATAATAGTAATAAGGGAAATAATAATAGTTATAGCGATAATAATAATAGTAATAAGCATAATAATAATAGTTATAATGATAGAGACAAGAGTAATAGGGATAGTAATAATAGAATAAGGATAATAATAACAGTCATAGCGATAATAATAATAATAGCTATAGTGCTAATAATAATAGTAATAAGGATAATAATAACAGTTATAGCAATAATAATAATAGTAATAAGGATAATAATAATAGTTATAGTGCGAATAATAATAGTAATAAGGATAATAATAATAGTTATAGCCATAATAATAATTGTAATAAGGGAAATAATAATAATTATCAGGATAAAGACAAGAGTAATAGGGATAGTAATAATAGAATAAGTATAATAATAACAGTCATAGCGATAATAATAATAGTAATAAGGATAATAATAGTTATAAGGATAATAATAATAGTTATAAGGATAAAGAGAAGAGTAATAGGGATAGTAATAATAGAATAAGGATAATAATAACAGTCATTGCGATAATAATAATAGTAATAAGTATAATAATAATAGTTATAGCGATAATAATAATAGTAATAAGCATAACAATAATAGTTATAAGGATAAAGACAAGAGTAATAGGGATAGTAATAATAGAATAAGTATAATAATAACAGTCATAGCGATAACAATAATAGTAATAAGGGAAATAATAATAGTTATAGCGATAATAATAATAGTAATAAGCATAATAATAATAGTTATAAGAATAGAGACAAGAGTAATAGGGATAGTAATAGTAGAATAAGCATAATAACAACAGTCATAGCGATAATAATAATAGTAATAAGGATAATAATAATAGTTATAAGGATAATAATAATAGTTATAAGGATAAAGAGAAGAGTAATAGGGATAGTAATAATAGAATAAGGATAATAATAACAGTCATTGCGATAATAATAATAGAATAACGATAATAATAACAGTCATAGCGATAATAATAATAGTAATGAGGATAATAATAATAGTTATAAGGATAGAGACAAGAGTAATAGGGATAGTAATAATAGAATAAGTATAATAATAACAGTCATAGCGATAATAATAATAGTAATAAGGATAATAATAATAGTTATAGTGCGAATAATAATAGTAATAAGGATAAACATAATAGTTATAGTGCTAATAATACTAGTAATAAGGATGATAATAACAGTTATAGCGATAATAATAATAGTAATAAGGGAAATAATAATAGTTATAGCGATAATAATAATAGTAATAAGCATAATAATAATAGTTATAAGAATAGAGACAAGAGTAATAGCGATAGTAATAGTAGAATAAGCATAATAATAACAGTCATAGCGATAATAATAATAGTAATAAGGATAATAATAATAGTTATAGTCCTAGTAATAATAGTAATAAGGATAATAACAATAGTTATAGCGATAATAATAATAGTAATAAGGATAATAATAATAGTTATAGTGCGAATAATAATAGTAATAAGCATAATAATAATAGTTATAAGGATAGAGACAAGAGTAATAGGGATAGTAATAATAGAATAAGGATAATAATAACAGTCATAGCGATAATAATAATAATAGCTATAGTGCTAATAATAATAGTAATAAGGATAATAATAACAGTTATAGCAATAATAATAGTAGTAATAAGGATAATAATAATAGTTATAGTGCGAATAATAATAGTAATAAGGATAATAATAATAGTTATAGCGATAATAATAATTGTAATAAGGGAAATAATAATAATTATCAGGATAAAGACAAGAGTAATAGGGATAGTAATAATAGAATAAGTATAATAATAACAGTCATAGCGGTAATAATAATAGTCATAAGGATAATAATAATAGTTATAAGAATAATAATAATAGTTATAAGGATAAAGAGAAGAGTAATAGGGATAGTAATAATATAATAAGGATAATAATAACAGTCATAGCGATAATAATAATAGTAGTAAGGATAATTATAATAGTTATAAGGATAGAGACAAGAGTAATAGGGATAGTAATAATAGAATAAGTATAATAATAACAGTCATAGCGATAATAATAATAGTAATAAGGATAATAATAATAGTTTTAGTGCTAATAATAATAGTAATAAGCATAATAATAATAGTTATAAGGATAGAGACAAGAGTAATAGGGATAGTAATAATAGAATAAGGATAATAATAACAGTCATAGCGATAATAATAATAGTAATGAGGATAACAATAATAGTTATAGAGTTAGTAATACTAGTAATAAGGATAATAATAACAGTTATAATGATAATTATAATAGTAATAAGGGAAATAATAATAGTTATAAGGATAAAGACAAGAGTAATTGGGATAGTAATAATAGAATAAGTATAATAATAACAGTCATAGCGATAATAATAATAGTAATAAGGATAATAATAATAGCTATAAGGATAAAGAGAAGAGTAATAGGGATAGTAATAATAGAATAAGGATAATAATAACAGTCATAGCGATAATAATAATAGTAGTAAGGATAATAATAATAGTTATAGCGATAATAATAATAGTAATAAGGATAATAATAATAGTTATAAGGATAAAGAGATGAGTAATAGGGATAGTAATAATAGAATAAGGATAATAATAACAGTCATTGCGATAATAATAATAGTAATAAGGATAATAATAATAGTTATAGCGATAATAATAATAGTAATAAGGATAATAATAATAGTTATAAGGATAATAATAATAGTTATAAGGATAATAATAATAGTTATAAGGATAATAATAATAGTTATAAGGATAAAGAGAAGAGTAATAGGGATAGTAATAATAGAATAATGATAATAATAACAGTCATAGCGATAATAATAATAGTAGTAAGGATAATAATAATAGTTATAGCGATAATAATAACAGTAATAAGGATAATAATAATAGTTATAAGGATAAAGAGAAGAGTAATAGGGATAGTAATAATAGAATAAGGATAATAATAACAGTCAATGCGATAATAATAATAGTAATAAGGATAATAATAATAGTTATAGCGATAATAATAATAGTAATAACGATAATAATAATAGTTATAAGGATAAAGACAAGAGTAATAGGGATAGTAATAATAGAATAAGGATAATAATAACAGTAATAGCGATAATAATAATAGTAATGAGGATAACAATAATAATTATAGAGATAATAATACTAGTAATAAGGATAATAATAACAGTTATAATGATAATAATAATAGTAATAAGGGAAATAATAATAGTTATAAGGATAAAGACAAGAGTAATAGGGATAGTAATAATAGAATAAGTATAATAATAACAGTCATAGCGATAATAATAATAGTAATAAGGATAATAATAATAGTAATAAGGATAATAATAATAGTTATAAGGATAAAGAGAAGAGTAATAGGGATAGTAATAATAGAATAAGGATAATAATAACAGTCATAGCGATAATAATAATAGTAATGAGGATAACAATAATAATTATAGAGATAATAATACTAGTAATAAGGATAATAATAACAGTTATAATGATAATAATAATAGTAATATGGGAAATAATAATAGTTATAAGGATAAAGACAAGAGTAATAGGGATAGTAATAATAGAATAAGTATAATAATAACAGTCATAGCGATAATAATAATAGTAATAAGGATAATAATAATAGTTATAAGGATAATAATAATAGTTATAAGGATAAAGAGAAGAGTAATAGGGATTGTAATAATAGAATAAGGATAATAATAACAGTCATTGCGATAATAATAATAGAATAAGGATAATAATAACAGTCATAGCGATAATAATAATAGTAATGAGGATAATAATAATAGTTATAAGGATAGAGACAAGAGTAATAGGGATAGTAATAATAGAATAAGTATAATAATAACAGTCACAGCGATAATAATAATAGTAATAAGGATAATAATAATAGTTTTAGTGCTAATAATAATAGTAATAAGCATAACAATAATAGTTATAAGGATAAAGACAAGAGTAATAGGGATAGTAATAATAGAATAAGTATAATAATAACAGTCATAGCGATAACAATAATAGTAATAAGGATAATAATAATAGTTATAGTGCGAATAATAATAGTAATAAGGATAAACATAATAGTTATAGTGCTAATAATACTAGTAATAAGGATAATAATAACAGTTATAGCGATAATAATAATAGTAATAAGGGAAATAATAATAGTTATAGCGATAATAATAATAGTAATAAGCATAATAATAATAGTTATAAGAATAGAGACAAGAGTAATAGGGATAGTAATAGTAGAATAAGCATAATAACAACAGTCATAGCGATAATAATAATAGAATAAGTATAATAATAACAGTCATAGCGATAACAATAATAGTAAATAAGGATAATAATAATAGTAATAAGGGAAATAATAATAGTTATAGCGATAATAATAATAGTAATAAGCATAATAATAATAGTTATAATGATAGAGACAAGAGTAATAGGGATAGTAATAATAGAATAAGGATAATAATAACAGGTCATAGCGATAATAATAATAGTAATAAGGATAATAATAATAGTTATAGTGCGAATAATAATAGTAATAAGGATAATAATAATAGTTATAGCCATAATAATAATTGTAATAAGGGAAATAATAATAATTATCAGGATAAAGACAAGAGTAATAGGGATAGTAATAATAGAATAAGGATAATAATAACAGTCATTGCGATAATAATAATAGAATAACGATAATAATAACAGTCATAGCGATAATAATAATAGTAATGAGGATAATAATAATAGTTATAAGGATAGAGACAAGAGTAATAGGGATAGTAATAATAGAATAAGTATAATAATAACAGTCATAGCGATAATAATAATAGTAATAAGGATAATAATAATGTTTTAGGTGCTAATAATAATAGTAATAAGCATAACAATAATAGTTATAAGGATAAAGACAAGAGTAATAGGGATAGTAATAATAGAATAAGTATAATAATAACAGTCATAGCGATAATAATAATAGTAATAAGGATAATAATAATAGTTATAGTGCGAATAATAATAGTAATAAGGATAAACATAATAGTTATAGTGCTAATAATACTAGTAATAAGGATGATAATAACAGTTATAGCGATAATAATAATAGTAATAAGGGAAATAATAATAGTTATAGCGATAATAATAATAGTAATAAGCATAATAATAATAGTTATAAGAATAGAGACAAGAGTAATAGCGATAGTAATAGTAGAATAAGCATAATAATAACAGTCATAGCGATAATAATAATAGTAATAAGGATAATAATAATAGTTATAGTCCTAGTAATAATAGTAATAAGGATAATAACAATAGTTATAGCGATAATAATAATAGTAATAAGGATAATAATAATAGTTATAGTGCGAATAATAATAGTAATAAGCATAATAATAATAGTTATAAGGATAGAGACAAGAGTAATAGGGATAGTAATAATAGAATAAGGATAATAATAACAGTCATAGCGATAATAATAATAATAGCTATAGTGCTAATAATAATAGTAATAAGGATAATATAACAGTTATAGCAATAATAATAGTAGTAATAAGGATAATAATAATAGTTATAGTGCGAATAATAATAGTAATAAGGATAATAATAATAGTTATAGCGATAATAATAATTGTAATAAGGGAAATAATAATAATTATCAGGATAAAGACAAGAGTAATAGGGATAGTAATAATAGAATAAGTATAATAATAACAGTCATAGCGGTAATAATAATAGTCATAAGGATAATAATAATAGTTATAAGAATAATAATAATAGTTATAAGGATAAAGAGAAGAGTAATAGGGATAGTAATAATATAATAAGGATAATAATAACAGTCATAGCGATAATAATAATAGTAGTAAGGATAATTATAATAGTTATAAGGATAGAGACAGAGTAATAGGGATAGTAATAATAGAATAAGTATAATAATAACAGTCATAGCGATAATAATAATAGTAATAAGGATAATAATAATAGTTTTAGTGCTAATAATAATAGTAATAAGCATAATAATAATAGTTATAAGGATAGAGACAAGAGTAATAGGGATAGTAATAATAGAATAAGGATAATAATAACAGTCATAGCGATAATAATAATAGTAATGAGGATAACAATAATAGTTATAGAGTTAGTAATACTAGTAATAAGGATAATAATAACAGTTATAATGATAATTATAATAGTAATAAGGGAAATAATAATAGTTATAAGGATAAGACAAGAGTAATTGGGATAGTAATAATAGAATAAGTATAATAATAACAGTCATAGCGATAATAATAATAGTAATAAGGATAATAATAATAGCTATAAGGATAAAGAGAAGAGTAATAGGGATAGTAATAATAGAATAAGGATAATAATAACAGTCATAGCGATAATAATAATAGTAGTAAGGATAATAATAATAGTTATAGCGATAATAATAATAGTAATAAGGATAATAATAATAGTTATAAGGATAAAGAGAAGAGTAATAGGGATAGTAATAATAGAATAAGGATAATAATAACAGTCATTGCGATAATAATAATAGTAATAAGGATAATAATAATAGTTATAGCGATAATAATAATAGTAATAAGGATAATAATAATAGTTATAAGGATAATAATAATAGTTATAAGGATAATAATAATAGTTATAAGGATAATAATAATAGTTATAAGGATAAAGAGAAGAGTAATAGGGATAGTAATAATAGAATAATGATAATAATAACAGTCATAGCGATAATAATAATAGTAGTAAGGATAATAATAATAGTTATAGCGATAATAATAACAGTAATAAGGATAATAATAATAGTTATAAGGATAAAGAGAAGAGTAATAGGGATAGTAATAATAGAATAAGGATAATAATAACAGTCAATGCGATAATAATAATAGTAATAAGGATAATAATAATAGTTATAGCGATAATAATAATAGTTATAACGATAATAATAATAGTTATAAGGATAAAGACAAGAGTAATAGGGATAGTAATAATAGAATAAGGATAATAATAACAGTAATAGCGATAATAATAATAGTAATAAGGATAATAATAATAGTTATAGCGATAATAATAATAGTAATAAGGATAATAATAATAGTAATAAGGATAATAATAATAGTTATAGTGCGAATAATAATAGTAATAAGGATAAACATAATAGTTATAGTGCTAATAATACTAGTAATAAGGATAATAATAATAGTTATATCGATAATAATAATAGTAATAAGGGAAGTAATAACAGTTATAAGGATAAAGACAAAAGTAATAGGGATAGTAATAATACAATAAGCATAATAATAACAGTCATAGCGATAATAATAATAGTTATAGCGATAATAATAATAGTAATAAGGGAAGTAATAATAGTTTATAAGGATAAAGACAAAAGTAATAGGGATAGTAATAATACAATAAGCATAATAATAACAGTCATAGCGATAATAATAATAGTTATAGCGATAATAATAATAGTAATAAGGATAATAATAATAGTTATAAGGATAAAGACAAGAGTAATAGGGATAGTAATAATAGAATAAGGATAATAATAACAGTCATAGCGATAATAATAATAGTAATGAGGATAATAATAATAGTTATAGCGATAATAATAATACTGACAAGGATAATAATAATAGTTATAAGGATAAAGACAAGAGTAATAGGGATAGTAATAATAGAATAATTATAATAATAACAGTCATAGCGATAATAATAATAGTAATAAGGATAATAATAATAGTTATAAGGATAATAATAATAGTTATAAGGATAAAGAGAAGAGTAATAGGATAGTAATAATAGAATAAGGATAATAATAACAGTCATAGCGATAATAATAGTAGTAGTAAGGATAATAATAATAGTTATAGCGATAATAATAATAGTAATAAGGATAATAATAATAGTTATAGTGCTAGTAATAATAGTAATAAGGATAATAATAATAGTTCTAGCGATAATAATAATAGTAATAAGGATAATAATAATAGTTATAGTGCGAATAATAATAGTAATAAGGATAAACATAATAGTTATAGTGATAATAATAATAGTAATAAGCATAATAATAATAGTTATAAGAATAGAGACAAGAGTAATAGGGATAGTAATAGTAGAATAAGCATAATAATAACAGTCATAGCGATAATAATAATAGTAATAAGGATAATAATAATAGTTATAGTGCTAGTAATAATAGAATAAGGATAATAATAACAGTCATAGCGATAATAATAATAATAGCTATAGTGCTAATAATAATAGTAATAAGGATAATAATAATAGTTATAGCAATAATAATAATAGTAATAAGGATAATAATAATAGTTATAGTGCGAATAATAATAGTAATAAGGATAATAATAATAGTTATAGCGATAATAATAATTGTAATAAGGGAAATAATAATAATTATCAGGATAAAGACAAGAGTAATAGGGATAGTAATAATAGAATAAGTATAATAATAACAGTCAGAGCGATAATAATAATAGTAATAAGGATAATAATAATAGTTATAGTGCTAGTAATAATAGTAATAAGGATAATAATAATAGTTATAGTGCGAATAATAATAGTAATAAGGATAATAATAATAGTTATAGTGATAATAATAATAGTAATAAGCATAATAATAATAGTTATAAGAATAGAGACAAGAGTAATAGGGATAGTAATAGTAGAATAAGCATAATAATAACAGTCATAGCGATAATAATAATAGTAATAAGGATAATAATAATAGTTATAGTGCTAGTAATAATAGAATAAGGATAATAATAACAGTCATAGCGATAATAATAATAATAGCTATAGTGCTAATAATAATAGTAATAAGGATAATAATAATAGTTATAGCAATAATAATAATAGTAATAAGGATAATAATATAGTTATAGTGCGAATAATAATAGTAATAAGGATAATAATAATAGTTATAGCGATAATAATAATTGTAATAAGGGAAATAATAATAATTATCAGGATAAAGACAAGAGTAATAGGGATAGTAATAATAGAATAAGTATAATAATAACAGTCATAGCGATAATAATAATAGTAATAAGGATAATAATAATAGTTATAATGATAATAATAATAGTTATATGGATAAAGAGAAGAGTAATAGGGATAGTAATAAAAGAATAAGGATAATAATAACAGTCATAGCGATAATAATAATAGTAGTAAGG
This sequence comes from Megachile ligniseca, assembly GCA_945859555.1. Classification (NCBI taxonomy): domain Eukaryota; kingdom Metazoa; phylum Arthropoda; class Insecta; order Hymenoptera; family Megachilidae; genus Megachile; species Megachile ligniseca. Next base: position 679 of record CAMAOC010000124.1, on the reverse strand, counting down.
ATAATAATAATAGTTATAGCGATAATAATAATAGTAATAAGGGTAATAATAATAGTTATAAGGATAAAGAGAAGAGTAATAGGGATAGTAATAATAGAATAAGGATAATAATAACAGTCATAGCGATAATAATAATAGTAGTAAGGATAATAATAATAGTTATAAGAATAGAGACAAGAGTAATAGGGATAGTAATAGTAGAATAAGCATAATAATAACAGTCATAGCGATAATAATAATAGTAATAAGGATAAAGACAAGAGTAATAGGGATAGTAATAATAGAATAAGGATAATAATAACAGTCATAGCGATAATAATAATAGTAGTAAGGATAATAATAATAGTTATAAGAATAGAGACAAGAGTAATAGGGATAGTAATAGTAGAATAAGCATAATAATAACAGTCATAGCGATAATAATAATAGAATAAGGATAATAATAACAGTCATAGCGATAATAATAATAGTAATAAGGGAAATAATAATAGTTATAAGGATAAAGACAAGAGTAATAGGGATAGTAATAATAGAATAAGTATAATAATAACAGTCATAGCGATAATAATAATAGTAATAAGGATAATAATAATAGTTATAAGGATAATAATAATAGTTATAAGGATAAAGAGAAGAGTAATAGGGATAGTAATAATAGAATAAGGATAATAATAACAGT